>BLSH010411801.1:185531-205150 GCA_018402905.1 Glandirana rugosa
TTATTTACCCCTATCCCTTTTATTTAATTTTAGTTCATTTTTTTGCCCTTCCCCCCACCTACACCTCATCCTCGGATCTCCAACTGATCCGGCACTGGCATTCCCGTTTTTTTACTTGATTTTAATTTATTTTCCCTATCCCCATTTATTTGTAGGGCACTTGCCCTAGTTTGAAGATGATTTTAGAACAGTTATATGGCTTCTACCATTAATTAATACTTTTCAGACACAGTTTGAAGATGATCCACATTCACCTCCATTTTTGCTTTTTTTATGTTTTTATTTTTTTAAAAATATTTACAGTTATTTCCCTGTCCCCATTTTTTTGTAGGGCACTTGCCCTACCCTTACCCCCATTTTACTTCCTTTTGCAGCCCTCTAGGGCTTTCCAGGACTTTGTTACAGCCATTTTTGTGCATAAAAGTTCGGGTCCCCATTGATTTCAATGGGGTTCGTTGTCCGTGCGATCGTTCGGGTTCCGTCCGGACCGGGACCCGGACTTTGTCCCGAAGTTCGGACGGACCAGCAGAACCCGAACTTCCAGAGGTTCGCTCAACTCTACTCATTACCCCATATGACAACAGTAGATGCTATATAATTGGCCCAGTATTGTCACATAGGGCCAGGAAAAAGATTCTATAGTCCTGTGTGAATGTCAACAAATCAGTCCAGAGCTTACACAGGGCTTTCTCTTACTGGCCACTTTATCTCCATTCTTTAAGGGTACTTATGTTGCTAACATGTTACGCTCCTGTCTTTCGATATTCTAATTCAGCCTTTCTCAATTAGGATTTTAAAGAACCCTTGGGTTCCTCCCAAAGTTGCTAGAGTTTCCTTGAGCAGGATCAAACTCATAAACTGCATGATGGTGCCCATATAGTTCTAATGCTGATGTAACTTGACAAGAACAAGCAGCACAGGACCAGAAAACTAACCACTGACACAAATTCTTTTTTTAACTGTCTGCGAGGAGGGTATTTTTCCCACTGACCACCAATGTAAGTTGGCACCTTTCCCACTAACCACCAATGTAAGTTGGCACCTTTCCCACTAACCACCAATGTAAGGAGACACCTCTCCCACTGACTATCAGAGGCCCATCTCCACTGCTCATAAACATATGGGCCCCTCTTCAATGACTACTATTTTAAGGGGCAATTCTGCCACCAACCACTAATGTATGTGCAGCATTTCACTGTTTACCAATGTATGGGGGCACCTCTCCCACAGATCACTGAACTGTAGATATCAGTTTAGCAGGGAATATGAGGACTTCTTCAAGGTAAATAGGTTGAAAGGCTGTTCTAACTGAACCTAAGAAAAACAGACCCTTTTTTTGCTTTTTGGGGTACAGAGCCGAAATGTGTGTATGTGAACTACTTTTTTTTTTAATATGTTTATTAAATTTTCATACAGGACTATAAAAAACAAGAATGCTGAAAACAGGAGTAGTATGCCCGCAAGGGCAACCAGGTGAAAGACACAGTCTCCATGAAGTAGAGCAAAACAACATATATGCTAAGTAGAGTTGAGCGAACCCGAACTGTAAAGTTCGCGTCCGTACTGAACTTTCGGGTGTCCGTGTCCCGAATCCGAACCCGAACGTTACGGAAAACGTTCACGTTCGGGTTCTGGGTTCCGGTATTTTTTTTATCACGCATGTTGAATAGCTGCAGAACAGCCAATCAACAAGCGTTACACTGGTTTTCCCAAGAAGCCATCACAGCCATGCCTACTAATGGCATGGCTGTGATTGGCCAGTGTATCATGTGACCCAGCCTCTATATGAGGCTGGAGTCACAGTGCTGCATTTCACATGCTCTCAGGTTAGTGTAGGGAGAGGATGCTGCCGGCGCTGTGAGGGACAGATTGTGAGGGACAGATTGCAGTAATAATAACTAGGTAGAGATTACTACTACTGCTGTGAGGGACAGATTGTAGATCTATAACATCTCATCCTGCATTACAGAAAGATCTGATTACAGAACAATCTCTCATCCTGCATTACAGAACGATCTGATTACAGAACAATCTCTCATCCTGCATTACAGAACGATCTGATTACAGAACGGTCTCTCATCCTGCATTACTGATTACAGAACGATCTCATACTGGACTAGGTAGAAATTACTACTGCTTTGAGGGACAGATTGCAGATCTAATAACATCTCCCATTCTCCCATTTTCTTCCTTTTGCAGCCCTCTAGCACTTTCCAGGACTTTTTTACAGTAATTTTTGTGCCGAAAAGATCAGGTCCCCATTGACTTCAATGGGGTTCGGTGTCCGGGTTAAAGTTCGGATGACGTTCGGTACCGAACCCAAACGTTTTCGGAAAGTTCGGCCGAACCCGAACATCCAGGTGTTCGATCAACTGTAATGGTAAGCAAGACATATCAGCAGAACTTAAAGGCTGTAAACATTTGTATAACTAATAACATGGTATCTGGTCTGACATATGAATCTAACCAAAGATTCTACCAAAAAGGCAACCTGAGGAATGGTGACAGGTGTACATTCTATCTGCAAACAGGTGGAGAGATTAATAAGGTTATAGAAAAGTAAATGTTTCATATCAAGTAAAGTACTACTGGGTCAAATAGAGTAAGTGGAATGCCTAGGAGAGGGGGGTATGAGGGGTCTGATGAAAGGAGCCATATTCAAGTTCAGCCAGTCTTGTGATCCTCATACTCCTGCCAGATACCACTAAAAATGTCAGTGACCTCACTTTTCTCTATCATTGTTAAGCAATACAACTTGGTCCTCAAACTGTCTCCAGCCAGTTACGATGAAAAGTAGTACAATGATGAGGTCATCATTTTGTTCTCTCCTCCTGTAAGCATATGCCAAAGCTACAGAGCCCTGACTGGTTCAGGGTCAACCTCCCTCTTTAAAGTGTATGAAGATCAAAATGTTTATTTTAGTTTTGGATTAAGTAGGCAATGGTCACAATCACGACCCTATAGTTACATAGTATGGTCACAACCCCTGTTGGCTTATTTTTTGCAGACTACAATTGAGTAATTTCTCTTTACTTCCTGTCTTAGACACACTAGAGGACGTTAGAGGAAATCTCCTCTTCCCCTCTTGGAGAGGCAAGCACCTCTTATTCTGGGGACAACTCTAAAATGTAGGATTTTTCCTCGGTGGCAATGGTCAGTGAAACAAAGAGAAAGGTGAATTACTCCAATGAGAGCACTCATACAATACTTACACAGCAATAAAAACATGACCGATGTTCTATACTTTCCTCACTCTATTTAAAAAAAAAAAGTTCTGCGTAGAGATACATTTTACATTTTTCTGTACAGGCGGATTATAAAAAACTATTCAGGACAGATTCAGACATTTATGCTACTTCTATGTAAAATACATTTACCAATTTGCAATAAATAAACAAATGGATTAAACTGTAGTATTTGAATTATATTTGCATACAGTTCAGAATGAATGCTTTTGTGTGTTGTATTTGATTAAATGTTAAAGTGGACCTATCACTGAAATTCACACTTTAGATGAATCAATAGGGCCATATGTTAGCCGTACCAAACTAAATAAATCATGAAAACCACAGAAACACACGTGTAGCTAATTAAAGAAAAGGAATCCCATCTCCAGCTGAACAGCCAGATAAAAGTCAAAACCAATTCATATCTGGCTGACATATCAGTATTTCCCTTCCACTAGGTAACGACACAACTGCATTCATTACTTACCTGTAAATAGCACTAATGATTTCACCTGTGAAATTATTAAAAGAACTGGAAACACACTGGCTGTTTCCCCCAGAAGTATATAGTTGCATTCTTCTGCTTTTGTAGTGCAAGCAAAACCCAGTGTCTTAAATTGGTCCTTTTCCCACCAACGCAAAAAATTTGTTTCTTTAGAAAATAGTCCTTCTTCTGCATTTTTTGGTCTGTTTAGCTGTATTCTACATCCTAAATGATTTATAGCATATGACATCACTCTCAGAATGAACCCTTGACAGGAAAAGTACTTGGAATGCCTAAGGCTGCTTTCACATCGAGACTGTGGCGCTTTACCGTAGTTTTAGCGGTGATTTTCCGCCGCTAGCGGCGAGCTTTTAACCCCAGGAAGGGGTTAAAAAAGGGGTTAAAAGTGCCCATGCTTTTCAGGCGCTTTGGAAGCGCTGCCCATTCATTCCAATGAATACACCGCTCCTAAACCGCCCCAAAGATGCTGCTTGCAGGACTTTTTTTCGCGTTCTGCAAGCACACCGCCCCAGTGTGAAAGCACTCGGACTTTCACACAGTGGTGGCAAGAGAGGCAGTTTTCAGGCGCTTTACAGATGCTATTTTTATTACTAAAATGCCTAAAACCTTTCTTCAGTGTAAAAAGTGTCTAAGTGAATGATATTTAGTTTGCTAAAACATTGTGTATCACAGACATTGAATCTCTGAGCTCGTACAACTTCTTTGCAGCCACTTCCTATCTAAATAAATGCATTCCGGCATTTTTCAAGCCAGGTTTCCTGGTGGTGACAACAGAGGATCATGCCTGTGCAATGTGCATTAAAACAATCACTTGTAGTCTAGGGCTTCATTAACATGGTCACATTTACCTTGGTGCACTGAGTATCTTGTGGAAAATTGTGGCTAGAGCTCCAGTTGTGTGGACAGCCATAGCTGGGAAGGCTGTACAAAACACTGACAGAGTGATAGTGACAGCAGTCCACAGTTGTCCACTGGTTTCAGAAGCAATTGCGCAGGGAGAGGTTATTTGCAGTTATGGACAGATGATCATCCCTAAGGTCAATCATCTGTCCCTTGCCTCATGTAATCACTCCCTGCGTAATTACTTCTGAACAACAGCAGACAGCTGTGGACAGTTGCAGCTGCTGTCAGCCTGTTATTGCTTTGTACAGGCTTTACACCTGGAGCTGTCTGCACTTACCTGGGCTCCCAGATACTTGTGCACAAGATACTTGCCACACCATGGCCAATTTGTGTGAATGAGGTCTTCATCAGAAGCCCATGTGACAGGGTGAGAATTCAGCAGCAGAAGTGGGAGTTAAGGATGGAAGCACTGTCACCCTATAACAGGGGACTTTAGTGATTTGATTTGCATATAATTTAACCTCCCTGCAACACTTAATCCATAACTTAATCCTCAAAGATGAACTTCAGACAAACATCAAAATAAACCAATGCAATACATATAAGGGAGTAATTTTGCTTCTCAGATAACTTGCACTTTTGTCTATTGAGTCTTGAGATTTACAAATGTGGGCAGGTTAAGCCTGTCAGTTAGATGCTGTTAGTTAGTGTCAGTTAGTGGGAGTTCATTTTCTTTCTGCTTCCTTGGTCTATTTGGTGGGTTCTGCTCTGGGTCCGGTCCACTTCTCCTGTAACATGTAAATTGGGACAGCAGTCCAGTAAGGGTGTTCTTCCACAGAGACAATTGGGGAGGAGAGATAGAGTTTGACAGAGTTCCAGCGCAGTGGTGGGTTGGGAGACCCGTAGGGGATGGAGATGGACGATGAGAGCAAGAGAAGGTCGCTTGCTGTTTGCATGTAGAGACTTTTAAATTGGTGTTTGCCCTGAAGACACCAGTGCTAGAGAAACTGCAAAGGTGATCAAATACCAGCTAAAGAGAACTCAATTTGTGGGGAAAAAAAGGACATACATTTTATTTGGGTACAATGTTGCACAACCGTGCAATTGTCAGTTAAAATAACACAGTGCTATATAGCAAAAAATGGCCTGATCATAAAGGAGGGTAAATCTTGCAGAGGTCAAGTGGTTAAGCAACTCAAAGGCAAGCAAACCAAAGCTGCCTAGAATTACATTTGAGAATTTTCCTGTAGACATGAGTCCTAAGGAGATCAGGTCTGAGAGGAAGTATCCGATTTGGACCAGAAGTGTCTACTACTGTGGGTTCCTTTGCTGTTATAGAGATGGCAGTGGGCTAAATTGATAATGACTATCTAAGAGGATGGAAAAGGAGTCATCACTGCAATGTATAGAGGACATGGCTTGAACTAAAACTCATAGGGATATAAACAGAACACCAATTACATTTTAGAGTATTTACCTTTGTTTATTTTCGTTACATCTTTATATAGTGCATTCCCTTAAAGCAAACCTTTAGTTTGCCCATGAAAATAGTTTTGCTTCAATGTGCCTTAATTTCCCATACCATACCAGGCCACATGCCTTTCAACATTTGACGGAAATACCTTGCAATGGAGGGCGCCAAGCCTCATCCCCCTTACAAGGCACCTTGTCCCAATTTAAGGAACAAGAGTCTTTTTGCCACATCCAGACACAATTATTCAGCAGTTTAAGCTCAAATCTTATTCCTGCACACTTCCTTTGACAGTGCTGGTATGAGGTGGGGAGACTCTTCTCAGCCCCATGTAAGGAACAAGTAGCGTGACTTAGACCTTCTTTCCCAAGTCAAATGAAGGACAGTATAAGCTGATGGTAGGAAGGGCAAAGATTCACTTTAACAATTGTTGAGAGGTACAGGTGAATTGCAGTCATGAGGAGCTCTATTGGGTTCTTTAGTGTAAAAAATATTATAGCCAGTCTATTTTTTTAATTAATAAATTATCATAGTAGTATTATATTAATAGATATATTAACGATTCTTTTTATTACTAAGTTGTACGGAGTCTGTGAGTGCTGTATCATACTGTAGTGTCAGCTACATGGAGTATGCAGCTCCATGTTTGGGCTACTTCTTGTCTGCAGAACAAAATAAAGATGGGTTGAATGCTTCTCAGCCATTCAGAGGAAGCCTTGTATTTTTATCAATGAATACAAGGCTTTCTCTGATTGGTTGAGGTGGAGATTGTGATGTCACTGCCCACCTCTAAACCTCAACCATATCATTGATCAAAATACAAGGCTTCCTCTTAATGTCTCAGAACTGCACAGCCCAACTCTATTTTGTTCTGGCAGCAGATGCTGTACTGCTGCTGGAAAACCCAGCACAACATACTGTATGCATTTGATGCTACTACAGTATGATGCATCGCTGACAGCCGTTGAATAACTTAGTAATGGAAATACTTTGTTTGGGCCAGCTTGGCCCAAATTAACTTTTAAAATGGAAGGAAACCTGGACTTCGGCTTTAATATAAGAACAAAAACATGCATAGCACAAGCTTGTAAAAAATGTAAAAGTCATATAAAAGTTGCCTTTAGGTAAACACTGCAACAATAACTCAACAAAATAACTCAACATGTGTGTTTGCTGATCGGTTTTGCCTAAGACGACATAGAGAAGCACAGTGTACAAACTAAATGTTTACACATTTTCAAGATGTTCTTTTTTAAGAAAAAAATAATCAGCCGCTTCTATCATTTTCCGTATCTGTAAACTACACCAGGGCAACGCATTTGATGTTTGGTAAATGAGAAGATTGTGATATGATCTGAGGACAGATATATATTTCTGTCTATAAATGGGGGAACTGTTTGTGAGAGGTGCAGGGGATATGTTCTGAAAGACCGATGCTAGCAATTATCAGCATTGCCCAAAGGGACAACTTAATCAGCATCATATTTTCCTAAGGAATGATTTAAAACAAATAGTATCCACAAAACTTTCTTGGACATTTTTCTTATACGACTTAATGAAAACAGCTAATGAGCTATGGAAAGAAGCTATGGTTAACTCTTTTTATTCCATATGGAAATGTAGACTTGTATCCAGAGAATGCAATCACTGTAAAGGCACACAGCAGGCAAAACTGAAAATTAAAGCATTGGGGAGACTGATATTGATGGCCTCTCCATCTAAAAATGCTAGTTGCCTGGCTGTCATGTTGATACTGTAGATGCAAAGCTTTCTTAATCATTGGCTCTAAACAAAAGCAGATCTAAGAAATTTTGACATTCCTCTCACTGTCACATGTAGCAAGTTTATTGTCGCACCATACTTGGTTAGTTTTTTTATTCAGCCTGAAAAAAAACAGACTCCTTTGTCCACACAAATGAGGTGGATGGAGGAATCCACCTGCTAGGACATTGTATTTTGACAATGGCACCCACTGTTGTCACAATACATTGATCAGTGGCTTATTGATTGAAAGTTTTCCAATATGTCCCTTTAAAAGAAGTCAATTAAACAATAGACCTCTCATGGTCAGGGGAGCCCACACACTGATCTAAATTTCGATCAGCTTAACTCAGAAGTACTGAAGCCAGACATGGGCACCAGGCAGGTAATATTTTTTGAAGTCCCAACAATGACAACCTGCATATTTGTTTCATGACAAGTGTAGTTTAACCACTTCAGCCCCGGAAAGTTTTACCCCCTTCCTGACCAGAGCAGGTTTTGAGATTCGGCACTGCGCCGCTTTAACTGACAATTGCGCTGTCATGTGACGTTGTACCCAAACAAAATTTGCGTCCTTTTTTTCCCACAAATAGAGCTTTCTTTTGGTGGTATTTGATCCCCTCTGCGTCATTTCTGATCGCCGCTATAACCAAAAAAAGAGCAACAATTTTGCAAAAAAAACAGTTTTCTTACTTTTTGCTAAAATACAAATCCAAAAAAAAAAAAATATAAAAAAAAATGTTTTTTCATCGGTTTTGGCCGATTTATATTCTTCCTCATACTTGTGATAAAAAAATTGCAATCGGCATTTATTGATTGGTTAGCGCAAAAGTGGCTGCATTTACAGATGGTGAGAATTAATTTCTGGGGTTTTTATTTTTTTTTTATTTTTTACTAGTAATGGCGGCGATCTGTGATTTTTAGCAGTACTGAGATATTGCTGCTGACATGTCAGATATTTTTGACACTTTTTTGGGACCAATGACATTTATTCAGCGATCAGAAATTTAAATGTCCACTGATTACTGTATAAATGTCATTGGCAGTGAAGGGGTTAACCTGGGGGGGAGCTAGGGGTTAACAGTGTTCCCTGGGTGTGTTCTTACTGTGGGGGGGGGGGCTGGGCTAACATGGGCATAGGAGCTCTAACTGATCCCAGTGACAGGGATCAGTAGAACTCCTATGCCTGCACTGAGAGAGCGGGGAACCACCGTGTTTACATCGGCGGTTTCCCGCTCTTTGGCTGTGGCCACTCATCGCGGCTCACCGGCGGACATCGGGTCCGCCCGAGCCGCGGGCACACTTCTCTGGAGTGTGGCGGGCGCGCGCCCCCTAGCGGCCACCCGCAGATCGCTGCCTTTTTACAGAGATTCACGGTAGCTGTCCACACTGCTGCAGTAAATATACTGCGCGCAGTGTGGAACCGGTTAAAGGGTAACTAAATTCTGAATGCTAAGTTAAAAAAGGTAAACCGATGGCAAAGGCCTAATCACCAGTATTACCTGTGGACTCCCAGCGGCTGATTTTTCTCTTATTAATGACTTATCAAGCCGTATTCTGCACTGTCTCTGTGCGGAATACAGTTCTTGGTAGAGGCAGGCATTTGCTTCCTCATGTCAGAGCCTCCAGCAAGGACTCCACCAAATCTCCTGAGACTAGCAGTCAAAGGCAGCAGTGCCTTTGATCTCACACTTCTGATATACCACTATGAATGATGCTTTAGGCACAGACTTACCTAGGCATACTCGCATTTCACAAGTGAACTGTTATTTTTCAGGAGGCATCCCATACTGCTGGTACATTTTTTAGGCTACTGCTTAGGCACAAATAGCATTTTTAGATGTTCCCTACAACATAGCAATTTTTTCATTTTTTAGTTCCACTTTAAACCTTGAGATGAATAGGAGAAATAGGGACTACCTGCCCAAAGTTTTTTCTTTATTACCCAGGCATTGCTTTATTGTACCAGTACCCTTCCCTCCCCCTTATTAGCAGTCTGATGACTTAGAAAATTATTTTTGCTTAGCTGATTGTAGTGTAGGACATGTGAGTGTTCCCACACATTCTCACTGTAGGATCCTTGTGGTGTCTCAGAGGAAGGCTTGAGTATCAGTACAAGGATATTCCTCAAAGCCACCATCAGATTCAAACTGCCTCAGAGGGTAAATCTGATTAGTGATATATCACATATAGAGTTAAACAACAAAGCACAAGCAAGTTAAACAGCACAAGCTTAAGGAAGCAGAACCACCCATCTCACATTTTAGGAGTTGTGTGAAATCTGGCTTTAGTGGATAAAATAAAAAGTTAAGGTACATTGACTTATGTTTCTGATTTTAGAACAGATGCAATATTTACAGGACAGAGTTAGCTTTTCATTGATGGATTTCAGTTATTGTTTGGACCTGTTCATTCTTGTAATTAGGAAATAGACATGAGATAATTGCCATCATGTCTCCCCCCCGCCTTACCCAGCTATAATCTGGCTTTCAATCTGTGTGTGAATATTCATAGGAAAATCCTATGAAAGAAAGACTGTTGAGTGGTGTCAGTACCTCTATTTACCCTCTACTGTCCATGGCTAGTTTATTACATCAATGTCTCAAGTGAAAAATTGCATTAGTGAGTCTTCTCTCCAGCTTAAATAGGAGACTGGAACAATATCTTTTTACATCTTTTAAAACATATATGTACTTATTTTATGTACAGTAAAATTGAGTTCACATTCATCAAGCAAGACAAAAATTTCTCTAGAGAAAAAAAGGCCTTCTGTAATTCTCGGTCCTCAAATGTAAAACAATATAAGCATCCCCCCTGGGTCCTCCCTGCGGCTGACACAATCTGATCTGGAAGAAACAATCCGAGCCAGCTGCTCTGAAAAGCCTACTTGTGTGCTTTCTAATCAGTTACTACTTGTTTCTCTCCCTGATCTCTGTGTTCTCCGACAGAGATGGTTGAGGAATATTCCCGAGCTAGACAACTATGACGGGGAATACCTGTGGAATCTACTCTTCCATTCTTTTATTTCTCAAAGGGATAAGCTGATTCAATTTAAGATTGTGCACAGGGCTTATTTCACCCCGCATAGAGTACACAAAATGGATTCTTCGGTCTCTCCAGATTTCTGGGGTTGCGGTCATTTACCTGCTGACTTTACACACATCTTTTGAAGTTGTCCTCTCATTACTCAATATTGGGAAGAGGTAACAGCCACTATTAGCTCTATTGCCAAAAATCCTTTGACACCTACTATAAGCTTGTGCTTGTTAGGGTTGGTGGAGGAGTTGACTCGCACAGTGGCAGAAAGGACTCTGCTCGGCTTGCTCCCTTTCTAAACCTGAAAAGTCATAACTATGTCATGGAAGAGGGTTGCACCCCCTTCTCTTGACTTCTGGAAACACCTGGTTAAAATTAACTTTCCGCTGTATAAAGACACGTATGCTAATAGGGGCTGTCCAAGGAAATATGACAAAGTGTGCTCAAAGTGGCTGGCTGATGCCAGCAAAGCTTCTATGATAGATAATTGAGGATAAGTGTAAGCTCTAAGGTCTCTTGTACTAAAGAGGAAATTGGGAAGCTGAGTATGACCTAGTGACAATCCTCCATTCTTGACTAACTGCTTAGGACAGTGGTTCTAAACTCCTGTCCTCGGGACCCACTAACAGGCCAGGTTTGCAGGACAACTGAAATTCATCACAGGTGATATAATTTGCTGTTCAGTGATTGCAGTATTCTAGTCTGCATCTCCCCAAGGTAATACCTAAAATCTGGCCTGTTGGTGGGTCCCGAGAACAGGAGTTGAGAACCACTGGCTTAGGACATGTATAATATGTTGGTTTGAACAAGAGCCACGCCAAGCACACTCTAGCTGAGGGTTGTGTTTTGTTTTCCTTTTTATTTCTTCTTTCTTTTACTTATTGTTCGTTGCCTAGCTCCGGATGAGAAGATGTCCAATAATTTTGGCCCCTGTGGGCACGCTTGTAACATTTTGTGATGCTCTCCTCCATTGTAAATGCCTGCTCTTTTTCTCTTGTCGGAGCTGGCTGTGATGTATGTTGTGTACCTATGTTCTTAATAAAAAGATATTATAAAAAAAATATATAAACATCCCAGTGTCTAGGACTTTATTACTACGGTTTGTTGGCAGCTTGGCCAAATTTTCTATTTTGCTCTGTGGTCAAAATAGCCTTCATTTCAACACACAAGACTGTCACAAGATTAAAAACAGAAGGTAAAAGAACAGAGAAATGTAATATTTCAAATGTTTGCTTGAAGTGTTTTTCCTTTGAATAAATTGTTTTTATTCACTTGTAAAGAGTCTTGAAAATGTAACTTCTTTAGCAAGAGTCAATTCCCAAGCAGCCTAGTGTGGTAAATATCTGAGGACTAACTGCCACATCCCAACTGACAAAGGTAAAACAAAGAAGAGAGCCCCGACTGGACTTTTAAGGCAGTTATCCACCAGGTAGTAAATGTACAAAAGGGTAAAAACAAAGAGTTTTATTCAATCACAATAAAGTGGTGACTGCAATCGCCAAATACAAATTTAAGAACAGAACAGTATCATAGGACAGAGATACCAAACTTATGATGCCCATAATCTGGTAGGTCTCAAAGGGTGAGAGACCAAACCACGGCGGGGTTCACAGAAGGTTCCCAACATTTTCGGAATCTAATTTAATTCCTTTTTAAGGGGAAGGTCAGAGTAAAATATGATATGATCATAGCTTGCATCTTCTGGGAGAGGAATAATATAGAGTGAGAACTCTAAGGTCCCATTCACACTAGTGCAATTTCTTCTACTTCTGTCATCTTGCTGCATTGCATGAGAACAGAAAATCACATTATTCTCTATGATGCCCATTCACATCAATGCAACATGGTGCAGCATGATTATACAGCAGCATTAGTGTGAACCTATGCTAAGGTAGCCCATAGATGGTTCAACTGGCGGGTTGAATAAAAAAAAAAAAAAATATCTCCCCTTATGTGAATGAGGGGAATCCTCCCAGTGAGCTATTATATTCTGACAGCAGAGAGACTTTCCCACCATCGGGATATACTGCTCAGAGTTGCAGGCTGTAGCCTGACGGTGCTGATGGAGTAGGGAAAATCTGACAGGGCGTTTGTACAGTAGATCAACTTCTGTACAACCTCCCTGCCCATACATGAATCAAATCTGGGCCAATCCCTGCTAAACTGGATAAATTCCAATCTATGTATGGCTGGCTTAATTCTGCTGGGGCTGTTGACATCACCTCCAATATGGTTGTGCCTAGCAGCTTTTGGATTCTACACAAGGGAGGCTTTTACACATAAACAACATACATACACTATGTTAAATTCAAATATAATCTTATGGGAAGATTTTTGTTGAAATAATGGTGTGGTGGAAGGTCAGGGTGCTCTTCTCCTATTCACAAGTATTGCAGAGAATACACTGCAGGACATAGAAGGCTCCACACTGTGCACTGAATTTTACAAATAAAATATATAATGCGGAAGCAGAAGAGAGAATTTCCAGCAATGGCCTGCAATGTGCATACAGGGGACGCAGCTCCATTACAATAGACCCTTTTTTCCATTTGCTGACCTGTCTAAAGGAGGAACTGCTACTCTGCCCACCAGATTGTCTCTCTTAACAACATTGCAAGAAAGAAAGGGTAAATCTACCAGTTTGCAGTTGGAAACACAGATAATTCTTCCTTAAAGCACCTTGAGGAAAAAAAAAATCTTATAAATGAATGGGCCAGCAGAGACCCTCTTAGAATCACTAATCTAGAGACTTTCTATGCAAAAAAAAAAAACATGATCTGTGCACTATATGTAGTCCAAAAAAAGCCTTCCCTAGCAACCGCAAATTCAAAAAAGTAGAAAGACATAAATATTTATTTATATATGTTACATGTAATCGAACATCAACAGGTTTATCCAATTAGTAGATTCAAAGCGAAACAATGATGTACAACCTTGCTATGATTTATTGTGTATCATTATTGCCCTTTGCACTGCTGCACTGAGTGTGCCTACTAGTGCACGGATGCCATCAGGATCATGTTATCTAAGGTACACTAGAAGCGATAGTCATTTTTCAGTCTAATTTAGGCCTGGTGGTCTAGAAAACCCCCCAGTTCTGAATATTCAAGATAATAGATCCCATACCTGTATATCCAAAATTTGCTATTTGTATGTAAACACAGGATTCCACATGTGTGATGCTCTGAAAAATGTTAAATGACTGCACTCTGACCAACAACAAACTTCCCTTTGATGGGCTCAGCTCATTGCTTCTTCAAATCACAGTAATGCATCATCAAGAGTGATGAAAGAGACAGAGAAACCCTTCTCTTTCCAAGATGATTACTCTGAAATATGTAAAATTGCCATTTGGCAGCAATGGAATAAAACTGCTACAGTATCAGTGAGAATGAACACTCTGCAATATGTTGGAGAAATTTTGAGAAGTGAGGACAGCATGAGGGATGGACTGAGCAGGATAGAAGACCTAACAGAGCGCTACAATGAAAGACAGCTTGGGGTAAACCAAACTGACCCTCCTTAGAACACTTTGATACCAATATTATTGTAGTAAACACAAAAGTTGAGCAAAGGTAAAGTGTGATGTTGCCAGTACACTTCTAAGCCAGGAACAAAAGAAATAATGATTGTGTATCTCTTAGACACAAATTTTAGATGACTCTCAAATATATCATTAAAGATTAACTTTGGGTAAAATCCATACTTACCTTTGGAATGGGGCTCCCCCTGTACTGCAACGGTTTAATGCTTGTTTTTGTCTAACCCTCTTTTACCACTGGCTTCCTCCCAGCAGCGTAACCAATCCCCCAAAGCCTCTTTCCTAGGCTACTCCAAATGTCTCAAACACTCAGACATAATCATGTACAATACAGAACCAGCAGTCTTGCATTGTGAGTACAAGCATACTCAGATACACGGCACCGTTACAAACCTTCCCCTCTTTATATTCACTGATCATTCTGGTGCTGGATCCTTGCAGCTCACATCTCATCCAACAAGGAAGATTCTTAAGGCCATCAGAAAAATCTGGCATCATATTTATTTGCGACGAAACAAAAATACCACGGTTCTTCAATTAAAGAATATCTTTTAGCTGATAGGTTCTTAATCTGGGCTATCTGTACCCCCAATGGTTATTGTAATTGGTTCAAGGGTTACTTGGAATATTTTTAAGCTTAAAGTGGCTGTAAACCTCAGTCATGAAATCTGAACAAAGCACATATATCTGTAGTGTTTACTTGTCTATCTCCATAGCTCTAAGTGTCGTTTATCTCTGGTGCTTCGTTCCTCTGTTTTCAGCATGAGTCACTTCTGAGAAGTTTTCCCGACACATGAGATACATTTGTGATGGAGGAGTAGAGCTCAGCACACAGCTTGTCTATTCAGAATACAGCTCTGCATGTTCTCTCATCCCTGTGCAGTGTGTGGAGAGGGGTGTGTCCTTTTCTTCCAATCAGCTCTCACACCAGAGTATAAGAGCTGTAACTGCAGCTCTCCATCCCTCCTCGGTGCTCCTCATGAAGAAGGATTTTATCGTAATTGTGCTCTTTTGAAGGGATGTAGACTTAAGAAGACAGCAGATAAACAGGTATAACTTACGCAGGAGGATTTGTTTCATCTCTTTGTATCATCTGAGGCTATTTACTTCACTGGGTATATGAGAGAGTTTACAACTACTTTAGCAATTATACATAAAACCAAAGTCAGTTGTATCCCCTCTTTTACAGCAAAATTAATACTAAAAACTGGGCATGTGACATGTTAAAGAGGACTTGTATAATGGGAGATGTGCCCCAAATGGTAGAAAGATCTAGTTATAAGTATTGCCTGTCTACTTCCTGCAGCAGATACTTTCCCATTACTGATGTTATGTTCCACACTTTGTCTCTCTGTAGGTAGCCATCTTGGTAGAGAAGAAGAGCTTTGCTTCCTCCCATCAGAGCTCATCCCTGATGACAGGAGATCTAATAAAATGTGACATAATATTCAAGGAGCAGCAGGAGAGTTAGAAAAAGCATGGGATATCCTTGCACTGGATCTCAAGAATAGCTCTCTATAAAGCAAGTCCTCGAGAAAACATTGAGCAGCACAGGAGTGGAATTACTAAAGCCTATTGTAAATCCTGTGAGACTAGCAGTCAGATGCATCAGTACCTTGGATGATCTCATACTGCAGCTATACAGCTATGAGACTGAAGGCACGGGAGAACCTAGGCACAATAACATGCATGGGAGTTCTTCCCACAGAGATCTGTGAATGAATAAACTGCATGTTCTGTCTTCCACCATGGAAGATGGACGTGTAGTTATCAATTGACTATGGGTGCGCGCATTAGCACACTCGTAGTCCACTGACAATTCCTACAGCTCTGCAACTTAAAGCTTACAGAGATATAGGCACAGAGTTGTATGAAGTGTCTGCAGGAGCCTGACATTGCACCCGTAATCCACTGATCATGGGTGCAATACTTTGCAGGCTCCTGTGAAAAAATTAATAAGTGCACATTTGTTTCTGCAAAAATAACGTATATGCATTTATTATTTTTTCATAGAGGTCAACTTAGCCTTTAAAGACATTTGAAATATTCATTCCACCTTACTAGAAATATTACAATTTTGTTGAATGCTAAAGGGTCAGAATTCAGCTGTAATGGCGCAATGTTCAAAAATTCTCAGATGGGTAGAGTGGAATCTTAAAAACGTGTCACAAACTTAATAGAACAAACTAGTAACACATTTGATTTACTAAGTTAATTGTTTTGCTACCTTATCCTAGAATATTAGTTTAGCAAAAAAAAAAGGACTAAGATGTAGTTATCAATTAAAAACAGTAAAGTGCAGCGCAGAAAAGTCTATACAGAGGCAGCAAAGTCCATAGTAGAGGAGGACAACATGTCCCAGAGGGTAAGTGAAGGTATCCAACCAGTGTAGAAAAAGGAATCCAAAAACACATGAAGTGACACTCCTTTCACCTTCAAACAATCCACTTCACTCACTTCAGATAATAGACCCCTAAAATAACAGGCAGTCATAATAGCAGTTTCCTCACAAAGAATGGTTGTATCCATATGCTGGACTCCTCCGATGCAATACCGCAAATACAGCACCATAGATGAGCAATGTCCATCACTTCAATCCTGCCTCTGCTGCAGGTTCCATGAAATCAGAGTTAGGGCATACTAACATCACTGGCGGGGGCTACAATATGGCAACTACATCTTATGGCTTCTTACTCTGGTACTGTGTTTTCAAATCTTTCCTTAGGTCCCCTTGCCCTAGTTGCCACATTGTAGCCCCCGCCAGTGATGTTAGTATGCCCTAACTCTGATTTCATGGAACCTGCAGCAGAGGCAAGATTGAAGTGATGGACATTGCTCATCTATAGCGCTGTATTTGCGGTATTGCATCAGAGGAGTCCAGCATATGGATACAACCATTCCTTGTGAGGAAACTGCTAATATGACTGCCTGTTAGTTCAGGGGCCTATTATCTGAGGTGAGCGAAGCGGATTGTTTGGAGGTGTTTCATGTGTTTTTGGATTCCTTTTCCTATACACGTTGGATACCTTCACTTACCCTCTAAGACAGTGGTTCTCAACTCCGGTCCTCGGGACCCACTAACAGGCCAGGTTTGCAGGATAACTGAAATGCATCACAGGTGATATCATTTGCTGCTCAGTGATTGCAGTATTCTAGTCTACATCTCCCCAAGGTAATACTGAAAATCTGGCCTGTTGGTGGGTCCCGAGGACTGGAGTTGAGAACCACTGCTCTAAGACTTGTCCTCCTCTACTATGGACTTTGCTGCCTCTGTATAGACTTTTCTGTGCTGCACTTTACTGTTTTTAATTGATTGATATTAGATTGTGGTGAAAGATCATTAAGGGTCCTTTCACACATACGGTCCGTTTGTTTGATCAGTTTAGTCACTTTTTTTCAAAGAAAAAACGGACGAAGTTTACATCAGTTTTTCATCCGTTTTTTCATCCGTTTTTTTACATCTGCCAGCAAGAGCCCTTAACTACTTAAGTCCTGTAGTAATTTTTCATGCAAAAACGGACCGTTCGCCCGTATACATCCATTTTTCGTGCGATCCGTTTTTATTTAACGGATGAAAAATAGGGCTTTCATGCGTTCAAAAAAAACGGATGATGACGGAAGCGGATGAAAATCGATGGAAATAGATGATCATCCGTTGGTATCTGTTTCTCCATAGGAATGCATTGATGTCCATTTTTCCTCCGTGAACGGATGGATGAAAAACGGACGAACGGTCCCGTATGTGTGAAAAGGGCCTTAAGTGTTCAGCTTGCAACTGTGTTTTTTTATGTCCTTTTTTGTGCTGATTACAACTTTGTATTTGTAAGATGTAGTTATGCTTTAGCTAAATATTTCAGTCATGAAGTAATTTGTTAGAAAACATTCAAATGCATTCGGCGAGTCCTGACAATAAGTACAATAATTTAAGGGACACTTGTAATAAGACAATACAAACTAGGAGGAACTTGGTAAATGATGACTGTTAAAAAAATGAGCTGAAGCTGAGAAACATGTGTCAACATTTTACCAGCATATAGCACATTACATTGGTTTCCACTTAATTTATGATTAGAATTTTACCAATGTAATTAAGTTCTTCAAATAAAACAGAGAAGAAAGAAGTATTTTCAGGTTACATAACATTGTTTTTAGATAACAAATCATACGATCTTCTAAGTCGGTTTTCAATGTCCTGTAGTGAAAAAGTAATGAGCCTACTAACCGTGCTATCAATATAAGCTTCTGTCCATACAACATCATGTTCTTGATCAATAACTTTGGGTCTGCTTAAAACATGGAGATAGGCCATAACATTCTCTTGTACATCAGCTAATGTGGAAATTTGGGTAAAAAAGCCTGTAATGAAAAAAAAAAATATATAAATGAACCTTTAATCCTGTACACAGATATAGAGGCAACTATAAAAGACATAAATTAACCACCGGAAGGTTTACCCCCCTTCATGATCAGGCCATTTTTTGCGATATGGCACTGTGTTAATTTAACTGACAATTGCGTGGTCGCAAGATGCTGTACCCAAATGAAATTGATGTCCTTTTTTTCACACAAATAGAACTTTGTTTTGGTGGTATTTTATCACCTCTGAGGTTTTAATTTTTTGCGCTATAAACAAAAAAAGACAGACAATTTTGATATAAAACATATCTAATAAAAAAATGGAAAAAATCGAATCTCTTCATTAATTCAGGCCAATCAATGACGTCGCCCCCCTAATCCAATGCACCCGGGCCCTAATCTACATGTAGGGCCCGAATGCTTGGATTCCAATGGGTTTTTTTCTTCAAAGCACATGATTAGAGCCGGAGGCTCTAATTGGCTTTAAAAAGGGTGGGCTCAGGGAGCAGAGCACTTGCACCTGGAGCTCACCCGGTTGTGCAACATTTGCAAATTAATATTCGTAATGTCTTCCTGTTTCTCCTCGTGGCTAATCAGGAATCAGGTCCTGGGGAGTCCAATTGGTTCTAAGGCCGGGAGTCCTTAGAACCAATTGGCTGCATTCCTAAATTCTGATTGCTCGGGAGGAGATGCGACCATCAGGACTCAGGAGGAAGCCATTCAAGCCGCACAGATGGGGTAAGTGCGGGGGACCTGGCAGGCGACGGGCAAGCTATCGAGCGATGGAGGGGAAGCAGCATTTGAGTGAGCGCCGGGGGGGTATGTTATGTGGTTGGTCTGCTGGCTGGGGGGGGGGGGGGGCGCGGGCTGTCCCCCCAC
>BLSH010411801.1:205160-225922 GCA_018402905.1 Glandirana rugosa
CCCCCCCCCCCCCCCCCCCCCCCCCCCCCCCCCCCCCCCCCCCCCCCCCCCCCCCCCCCCCCCCCCCCCCCCGCGGGCTGTCCCCCCAAGAAATTTGAGCAACAGCTGCCACTGAGGCCAATATATATTCTGCTACATATTTTTGGTAAAAAAATCCTAATAACCATTTATTGATTGGTTTGCGCAAAAGTTGTAGCATCTACAAACTATGGGACAGATTTATGGAACTTTTATTTATTTTTACTAGTTGCAAGCACACAACCTTTGAGACGCTGGTAGTTCAGCCACTGGTGCCAGTAGTTTATTTTATTTGTTTTTAGTATTTTTAACTATTTTTTTTTTTACAATATTATTTTTAAATCATTTTTTAAATTTTTTTTTTAGTAGCCTTGTTGGTGAAATATCAGGGGTCTAAACAGACCTCTAATGTTTCACCTTTGAGACAGAGAAAGGAGATTGAGCCCTCAATCAACTCTAAATCTCCTTCTCTGTAGCCTCAGCTGTGCAGAATGAATGGACAGGAATAGCTCTATACAGAGCTTCCCGCTCATTCACAACCTAAAGCATAGTAAACACAGTTTACTATGCCACAGTTATCAATGGACAGAGTCAGTGATCGGTATGAATCACTGGCTCTATTCATTCAGAACAGGAAGGGGCTGGTAAATGACACATTTACCGGCCCCTTTCCCGCTCTCCATTCTGACAGTTTCGGGGGATGAGAGGGGGCCAGGAGAGAGCACTGGGGGGCAGGAGAGCACACAGGCAAGCAACAGAAAGAATCTGGATTGGAGGAGCGTGGGGTGGCTGCATACAGAGTAATGCCACTTATTGCCTGTGGGAGGGAGAGAAGGAGAAGAGGGCATTCAGCAGCTGCAGGAGGAAAATTAAGAGATCGGTTCCTTTGCATGCAGCCTTCCTGCCGCTTCTCCTATCCAGTTATACAGGGGGGCTGCTTCTCCTATCCAGGTCTACAAGGGGGCCCGAATGGGCCTCCTGGAGAGTGGGGCCGGGTCGCAATTATGACCCCTGTGATCGCTCTAGGTATGCCCCTGTTTCCCTCTCAACAGATGCTGACAGTTTGGCTGCGCTCTGCCCTCTACATGCTGTTGGAACTGTGAGTGTTACCAGTAAGGCTGCCTTCACTACAATTGGTCTGAGTGTGTTATTCTGACACACCTTGCTGCATCCCACCTACAAACTGATTTGAGGGCAACACAGGCAAAGAGCACAGGTCGTTATCAGGTTCCTAGATTTGTGGCAGGGTTGACAGGTCATTTTTTGCACTTAACAATATAACAAAGATACAAATGTAACAAAACACTTGCAATATTATATTTAACAAACTTAAAGCGGTAGTAAAATGTCCCTCCCCCCACCGAAATAAAAAATAAAAAGTGTTACTAAACCCACAACAGTAAAATCAGTCTGTATATGCAGTAAATCATGCTTGTTATACTCATTGTGGAACCTATGGGGTTAATCCTACGCATTGTGTAAAAAGGCTTTTTGATCCTGTCTTCTCTGATCCTCCCCTTTTCCCACAGTCCCCAATCCATCTCCTGATAGTATAAAGCCTTGGGGGCACTCTTCACATGCTCAGTTTGGTGTGTATTGCTAGAGAGTCTTTTTTTTTTCTTGGGAGGGTGCATGTGATCAGCACAGAGCCAATCAGCACTGTTCAGACAGAGGGGCAGGGGTCCTGCAGTTTCATAGGACAGTCAGAGGAGAATGAAAACTCCTCCTACAAGCTTTAACCAATACTCGGCCGGATACTGATAGAAAAAACTGATCAAAAGGGGCGCCTAACACTACATAAATAAATGATAAATGCAAAATCGTAAACAATTGGTTGCTGCTCCTTATTTAGTGAACCACTAAAACCAGTAAAAATGAATATCAAAAGGGCGCTACCATAAATGTGCAAATAGGCAAAATAAATGAATATGTAAACATTTGTGTTTTATAAATTTTATTGGGATTTTTGGAATTAAATTTTTGGAAGCAAATATATATAATTTTATATTTTTTTATTAGAAATTTTGATGAAACTGATAATTTCACTATATATATCACTGTATATATTAATTCAATTATAATTTATGTATTTATTGTCTTAATTTTTATTGGGACTTTCTTTTGTTGTTTATTGGTGTTTTCGAGTGGACACTGATAGAAGTCATAAGACCGCTATATACTGCTGACAAGTAAAGGTATTTAGAAGTTTATATTTACTAAAATAATTGCATGTCCATGTTTTGTGTAATGTGGGAGACCAGATATAGTAAATGCAGGGTCCTGGGTTTAGTAACACTTTAAATCATAAAGTGCTAATATGCATCCCATACTAGCGCATTATGATAGACGATAGATGCATGGGCGTGGGAGTTATGGCCATGACACAGTCCATTCAGATATAAAAGAAACAAAGTGACAGGTATGGCTAAGGTCCATTAATTCATATAGTGTGCCATATGTGCCATTCACTTAAATAGGTGTTGTCAGTGTAACCAAACTGTAAGCTCAACAAAACAAGATGTCCCTGTGAGGTCACAGAAGACATGGGGGTTATTTACTGACATACGGGCACTAATAGACTATATCAGATTTCAAAATGTATCAAACTTTATTGCACATAGGTAGAGCGACTCAATAGTTGCTAGGTATTTTGTTCTGTTTAATTTGACTAAGGCGGAATACAGGCATATTAAGGACTCCTTTTGAAAATTTTTATTGAAGGATGGAACCTCCCGGGAAAATTAGTGACTCATAAGGGATGGAAGGTTACCGTCCTATCAATGCGTCCAGATGTAGCTACACTATCCAAGGTCACATGACGCCGCAAGTGGAAGGCCCCGCCGGACTAGGTGGTTTGAAGGGAATGGAGGATTGGAACGCACTCGGCGTTCCGGAACTTGGTATGATATGGGTCACAGTGTGCCTGGATTGCACGAACGGGACCCTGCATCCCAGCATCCCAGCACCTGGTAGTACCCTCTACTCAGCCACCATCAGCTTGCCGGATGAAGAGGATTAACACCATATGGGGTAGAAAGAACCACCAGGATGTAGTAAAATAACCATCCAATTACTACTTTGACTGTGCATCTAGCTATTTGAACGTTTTGGTCAATGAGACCGGGACCTTTGCCCTTGCCCTTGGTGTAAGTACCCTGACAGAATTGTGAAGCCAACAATACAGCTGCTGTCAGGCACATTCATTTGTCTTATAGGAGGAAAGCCAATTAAAGGGCTAGAATTTTATTTCAGCAGTGAATTGGCACATTCACCTGGCAGTGTAGCCATTTACATACCAACCCTTATGTACATTCTGCTACACTTTGGGAATCTCCTGGGGCCAGCAGGGCTACATGTCATTCCCTGTGCCTGTAGGTCCCATATTCATCATGGCTATTAAGCGCATTTAACAAGATAACCACATCATCTGTGAGCACCTTTTATCCCTATTATGAACTTACTTATCACTGTGGTGGCTCTCCCATAACCATGCAAGTCTCCTAACCAGGACTTCTTTCCTTACTTTGAAAGATCACTCCTGACTCCCTTACTAAACCTGGGTTGTGATCACACTGTGTTAATCCATGCCTTGGTCTTCACCATCTCCATTTAATATGTTCACAGGCTTTATAAAGCCACTCTCTTATGTGACTATCAGACACTGGACTTTCTATTGAGCTAGTGGTACAATAGGCATTTATTATATCCCTATGCTAGCCTAGTGACCCACCAGTACCTCACAGATTATACCCTCAGGGGCCATGCACAGGCAAGACTCCTTGTTACCAAGCTTGTCTTGGACATAGATATTGATGCATGTGCCCTGCCTGTGCATTCCCCCTAGGTGTCCGGACGCCCAAATTTTAATTATTGTTGTCTTTATGTGTGTATGTCTATGCATGTTGGTTTTTTGTTATATGGTCATATTGGTGCCCCATGACACCATATGAGCTGTGGGGTAATATTTTAAAATACCTAACAACTATTGAGTTGCTCTACCATTGTGCAAAAAAGTTTGATACATTTTGAAATCTGATATAGTCTATTAGTGCCCGTTTGTCAGTAAATAACCCCCCCCCCCCCACGTCTTCTGTGACCTCACAGGAACATCTTCTTGTTTTGTACAGTCCATTCAGAGCCTTCTGTGCATGCACCGGTGATTACACTGGCTGCTGTCATAGTAAATATCTTCTAAATGTTGCATGTTCAGGAGATATTTACTGTACCTATAGGTAAGCCTTATTATAGGCTTACCTGTAGGTAAAAATCAAATAATTTACTTTACTACCACTTTAAAGGCAGCAATTAAGAGAAGCTCATTGTTAGGGTATACATGTACCTAAATTGTATACATTTTTCCCAATATTCCATGAACATGAATTTAAAGCTCCCCAAAAAATGGGCTTCCTCCACGACAGGTACATTTTATAACCCTTTTGTGTAAATATAATTCCAGAAACTTGTTTCTAGGCCAAAATCTACGCACAGCATAGGCAGGGAACTGAGACAAATTAGCTTTAGCAAATAGTATTTTTCCCTGAAGACACAGGGAACATAGATCATAGTCTCTGTATTCATTTTCTGAGTGGAACCTGTTTTATTTTCACATATTTTATGAAGCTCGAGACCCGAACACGGGAACCAATTTTTCAGCACATTACTCAAATTATCTAGATCAGAGAATAAATCTATTGGTCTTTACACTGCAAATAATTGAAATGATATTCAACTCTGCAGAAAGAGTTTGCACAATACAAGCACAGTAATGAGACGGTAACGCTTAAAGGGCCAGGAAGTTGAAAAGAAAATGTGATGAAAAAAAGAGCTAGAAATGATATTAAAATACAGTCAGGTCCATAAATATTGGGACATCTACACAATTCGAATCTTTTTGGCTCTATACACCACCACAATGGATTTGAAATTAAACGAACAAGATGTGCGTTAACTGCAGACTTTCAGCTTTAATTTGAGGGTATTTACATCCAAATCAGGTAAACGGTGTAAGGATTACAACTGTTTGTATATGTGCCTCCCACTTTTTAAGGGACCAAAAGTAATAGGACAATTGGCTGCTCAGCTGTTCCATGGCCAGGTGTGTGTTATTCCCTCATTATCCCATTTACAAGGAGCAGATAAAAGGTCCAGAGTTCATTTCAAGTGTGCTATTTGCATTTGGAATCTGTTGCTGTCAACACCCAATATGAGATCCAAAGAGCTGTCACTATCAGTGAAGCAAGCCACCATTAGGCTGAAAAAACAAAACAAACCCATCAGAGAGATAGCAAAAACATTAGGTGTGGCCAAGACAACTGTTTGGAGCATCTTTAAAAAGAAAGAATTCTTCCCCTGGTGAAGAAAACACCCTTCACAACAGTTGGCCAGATGAAGAACACTCTCCAGGAGGTAGGTGTATGTGTGTCAAAGTCAACAATCAAGAGAAGACTTCACCAGAGTGAATACAGAGGGTTCACCACAAGATGTAAACCATTGGTGAGCCTCAAAAACAGGAACGTCAGATTCGAGTTTGCCAAACAACATCTAAAAAAGCCTTCGCAGTTCTGGAACAACATCCTATGGACAGATGAGACCAATATCAACTTGTACCAGAGTGATGGGAAGAGAAGAGTATGGAGAAGGAAAGGAACTGCTCATGATCCAAAGCATACCACATCATCAGTGAAGCATGGTGGTAGTAGAGTCATGGCGTGGGCATGTATGGCTGCCAATGGAACTGGTTCTCTTGTATTTATTGATGATGTGACTGCTGATAAAAGCAGCAGGATGAATTCTGAAGTGTTTCGGGCAATATTATATGCTCATATTCAGCCAAATGCTTCAGAACTCATTGGACGGCGCTTCACAGTGCAGATGGACAATGACCCGAAGAATACTGCAAAAGCAACCAAAGAGTTTTTAAGGGAAAGAAGTGGAATGTTATGCAATGGCCAAGTCAATCACCTGACCTGAATCCGATTGAGCATGCATTTCACTTGCTGAAGATAAAACTGAAGGGAAAATCCCCCAAGAACAAGCAGGAACTGAAGACAGTTGCAGTAGAGGCCTGGCAGAGCATCACCAGGGATGAAACCCAACGTCTGGTGATGTCTATGAGTTCCAGACTTCAGGCTGTAATTGACTGCAAAGGATTTGAAGGGTTCATGAAATTGGCATGGGGAAAATGTCTTTGTGTTATATTGGTAACAGCTGACTTGATGTTCAGAAGTCCTATTAGGCCGGGTTCACACTTGTCCGACAAACGGACCGACATTGTGAGCACAAGTTGCATGACGTCACAAAATCAATGTTTCCATATGAGAGCCCTCTTAACTGATCTGACACAAGTCGGTCCGACTTTCAAAAAGGTTCCTGTACTACTTTGGTCCTACTTCAGCCCATTGAATATCATTGAAGTCGGATCAAAGTCGGATCCTTGTTCTAACCATCGGACTTGTGACATCCAACTTGGTGATTACAGCAGCAGTAAAAGGAATTTATATCACACTGGGATTGTTTTGATTGGTCAAAGGGCAAGTCACTATCTCAAAGTTGGAGCAAAATCTTATCTTGTTCATTCAAGTTGGATGGAAGTAGGACCAAAGTAGGACCGAAGTAGGACCGATGTTGCAGGGCAAAGCAGGATCAAAAGTCTGACCGTTTTTGTGTCGGATAGTGTGAACCCAGCCTTAAAGCTACACTCCAGCCTTACCTTCAGTCACAGTTGTACAGGCTCCTATTATGTAGTGAAATTAGTTACTCTGATGTGACATACTGCAGGCCTTCTTATAGAGTGCATTAGAAGCTGCAGCAAATCAGACAGAGCAACATCTAGGTCTTTCATCCTCAGCCTTTCTAACCCCAGCCTGTAGACTTGTGCACTGCCAAAAAATTTGTTCGTTTTCGTTCAGGTTTCATTTGTTTTTTTTTTTTTGTTTTTTTTCGGGTGATTCCTTATGATCGCAATTGGTAAATTCGTAAATTCGTACATCCGTAAATTCGAAAGTTCATAATTTCGTAAATTCACAAATTCTGAAAACTCGAAAATCTGAAAATAAGAAAGTAAATTCAAAAGAAAAAAAATCCAAAAACTTTAAATAATATCTAACTAATAACTAACTATTAAATTACAGGTATTGGAATTTCCTTTCAAATTAAGCTGTTAGTAAACGTAACGAATACGAATTTATCCGAAGTTACGAATTATCCGCAATAACAAATGCCGCATCTAAACAAATGTAGTGGAAGGCATTAGCAATTAATAATAATAATAAAAAGGTATCATTATTATTGTTATTTATTATTATTAATTTGTTACGTTCCATTTGTTTATATACGGCATTCATTCTTTTGGATAATTCTTAACTTTGGATAAATCAGTATACGTTACGCTCACTAACAGCCAAATGTGAAAGGAAATTCCAATACCTATAATTTAATAGTTAGTAATAGTTAAGTTAGGGTTGTAGGGTTGCCTACTGTGGGGTTTATGTGATCACAGCTCGAATGTGCTGCTGTCCAGTAGCATGGGATTGAATGCTAAGAAGCTGGAGACAACCAAGGCTGACAGCACTCAGGGGCTTAGGTAAATAATTGTAGAAGTGGCTGCAATAATCCACAATGTATGTTCAGTGAATTTACTGGCGATTGATTCACAAAATAACTAAAAGCAGTACATTATTCATAATCCATAAAACATAATTGCAACGTTACCATGCTGACTCTAAGGCTGCATTCACACCTGAGCGTTTTGTTTCAGGCAGAAAATCGCGCAATTTTTACCACAATTTTACCACAATTTTTAGCGCGATTTTGTACAGGTCAAAAGGTCACCAATGTAAAATGCAGTAAAACGCTTGCAATCTGCCTAAAAAGAAGTACTTTTTTGAGCGACAAGCGTTTTGCTTTAGGCGACATGAAAACATATTACAAAGTCATACAGAAATAGTACAGAAATCACATTGATATATTATTCAGGTGCGATTTGCATGAGACTTTGAGGGTTTAACACTGATTTCTATGGACCTCAAGTTGCATCAAAGTTGGACCAAAGTAATGCAGGGACTACTTTGAAGTCGGCACGACTTGAAGTCATACAGATACGGACGGTACTCATTGGAAATCATGGGGAGCGACTTGTCATGCGACTCTGCAGTCCCAAGTCACAGGACAAGTAACATAAGTGTGAAAGGAGCCTAAAACTGGCTCAGGCATGAACGGATCACTGTGTCTGGAGCAAGGAAAGCGAGGCACCAACCATCAAGGATGGAACAAGCTGTTAGAGTATCCAAGCCGGAGCCCGCCAGCGTGTGTAGATGGTGTCACTGGAGCCCCTGGGCGGAATTGTGGTACCCCACTGTGGCCAGCATGAAACACATGAATCCCTGTTGATGTGACAATGTGTTTCACACGCATGCGCTTTTTCAAGCTTGGCTTTCCTTGTTCCGGACACAGTGAGCCATCAGAGCCCGAGCCAGCTTTAGAGTCAGCGTGGTAACGTAGCAATTATGTTTTATGGATTATGTTCTGCTTTTAAGTACTTTGTGAATAAATGGCCAGTAAGTTCACTGGGCATACATTGTGGATTATTGCAGCCACTTCTACAATTATGTACCTCAGCCCCTGAGCACTGTCAGCCTTTTTTGCCTCCCTTTTATTTATTGAGATTCAATTCTTTCAGTAATGGAGGCCCAGCACCTCACATGGGCGTTACCTAGATTTCATGCACATGTAGTCTGCCTAAGAATGCCCACTTCTCTAGACTGACATCCACATATCAAGACATTGCATTATTTGCATAACTCTACCCAAGAGCCTTCCCACTGCTTTCATCAGGGCTAAAGACTCTAGCGAGGAGTACTAAGGCAGGGTGGTGGGATGTTTTCAGGAAGCTATGTACAGCACCCTAACACTATAGCTCCATTCACACCTTGATATTCTGTTATGCGGGCAGAATTGCCACGATTCTGCCCCCCAGTTTGGAAATGGCGCAAATCGCGGGACTCCCCGCTATTTTGAATGGCACTAAATCGCGGCGCTATTTTGCCTCAATTTCAGCCGCCGAATCGCGGTAAGATAGCGGTAAAACACACGGGCAGAATCGCGGGGCGCTCGATGCCCCAAAGAAGCTCTTATACTTTTTTTGGGCATCCCGCGAGTCTGCCCGCACATTTTTACCGTGATTCGGCGGCCGGAATCACGGGCAAAATAGCACAGCACTTTGGTGCCATTTAAAATAGCGGGGATCACAAGGGCGTCCCCGCTATTTGCGGCATTTCCAAATCGCGGGCAGGATCGCGCTGATTCCGCCCGCAAAACGGAACTTCAAGGTATGAATGGAGCCTAATAAACATAGAAAATGTGAGGCTGACAAAGCAGGGAGTCTAAAACAGACCTATACCGGGGGTCACCAACCCACAAGAAATCAAGCAACACAAAAAGTAGAAAGAAGGGGGTTCAAAGGCAGCTAGCCGGTATTTACTGGAAACATCAAGGCACTCTAATGCCTCCTAAAATGTTGACTACCCTATATCGGTTTTATTTCTACAGGGTGGCCGCTGTGCGCAGGATCACGTACAGTGGGGCAAAAAAGTATTTAGTCAGCCACCAATTGTGCAAGTTCTCCCACTTAAAAAGATGAGAGAGGCCTGTCATTTTCATCATAGGTGCACTTCAACCATGAGAGACAGAATGAGAAAAAAATCCAGAAAATCACATTGTCTGATCTTTAAAGAATTTATTTGCAAATTATGGTGGAAAATAAGTGTTTGGTCACCTACAAAAGAGCAAGATTTCTGGCTCTCACAGACCTGTAACTTCTCAAAATAGAACTTTTTGGTAATAACTCAACTTGTGTTTGGAGGAGAAAGAATGCTGAGTTGCATCTAAAGAACACCATACCTACTGTGAAGCATGGGGGTGGAAACATCATGCTTTGAGGCTGTTTTTCTGCAAAGGGACCAGGATGACTGATCCGTGTAAAGGAAAATATGAAGGGGGCCATGTACCGTGAGATTTTGAGTAAAAACCTCCTTCCATCAGTAAGGGCATTGAAGATGAAACATCGCTGGGTCTTTCAGCATGACAATGATCCCAAACACACCGCCCAGGCAACGAAGGAGTGGCTTCGTAAGAAGCATTTCAAGGTCCTGGAGTGGCCTAGCCAGTCTCCAGATCTCCACCCCATAGAAAATCTTTGGAGGGAGTTGAAAATCCGTGTTGCCCAGCGACAGCCCCAAAACATCACTGCTCTAGAGGAGATCTGCATGGAGGAATGGGCCAAACTACCAGCAACAGTGTGAAAAAAACCTTGTGGAGACTTACAGAAAACGTTTGACCTCTGTCATTGCCAACAAAGGGTATATAACAAAGTATTGAGATGAAATTTTGTTATTGACCAAATACTTATTTTCCACCATAATTTGCAAATAAATTCTTTAAAAAGCAGACAATGTGATTTTCTGGATTTTTTTTTTCTCATTCTGTCTCTCATAGTTGAAGTGTCCCTATGATGAAAATTGCAGGCCTCTCTCATCTTTTTAAGTGGGAGAACTTGCGCAATTTCACTGGTTGGCAAAAAAGTGTCAAATGTGTCAGTTAGTGTCTGATTGTTTGCAGCAATATTGCAGTCCCACTAGAAGTCGCTGATCCCCGCCATTACTAAAAAAAATAAAAATTTCATAAATATATTGCATAGTTTGTAGACGGAGTTGGTTCTGACTTTACAGATTGGTCACCTGGGGATTGATATGATGGATACATATTTTCTTATCCTTGGGACCTTTCTCCGATTATACCTACTCACCAGTCCATGTTATACTGCATATCTCTGGTCTTCCAAGAATAGGGAGGTGGAACCAGGATCATTTAATTCTTATTATGTTTGGAGTCCCTATTTTTTGCGATCTGACGGTATGTTTTGGCCCACTTCCTTCCTACTGCTGGTTTCCCTTTTATATGTCCCTGCAGCCTGGGATGATGTGACTACATCTCTGGACAAATTTGTTGTTTTTTACGTGTGATGTTTTATATTTGATATAGGTCATGTATGAGCATAATGTCTTGAAGAAGCGTCAATAACCACGAAACGAGTCACCAACTCTGTACATTTCACAGTAAGTCCTCTATTTGATACATTTGAATATAGGTATCTGTGTTTTTTTATTTTTAATTTGTTTAATACATTTTCATATGTCAACTTTTTATGATGCATTAGTGTCTTGATGTTTCATGTAAATACTGGCGGGCCACCATTGAACACCCTTCTTTCTACTTTGTACAGCACCCTGTCAACTCCTCCCACTAGCCATGATCTGCTTGCATTGCATAGAGAAGCAAACAGACCCAGTGATGACATTGCTTTGTTTAAAAGAATGTATGCGAAAAAATAATTTTTAAGTTTTATTAACAGGTTGATGAAGGAGGAGGGAGGAACCAGAAGCCAAAATATAGGCAGATTAACCTTCAGCTCTAAGTGCACTTGAAGTTATCCTTATCTACTAGTCAAATTATAATGCAAAGGGAGTTACATATGAATATTTATTTACATATTACTATGTTTTATATACTGGTCTAGAAAATTATAATATAATGTGGCCAGAAGGTTGTAATATAATCTTTTATAGCCAGAAACGTGTAATCTAATGTGATTATAATAACCACTGTTTTATATATTAGCTGTTTTCATATGTTGTAATGGATCAATATTGCTGTCTTTGACAGTTTTTCTTGATAGCACATTGGGGTGGATTTATTAAAGGAAACTAGAATATGCACTTTGCAAGTGCAGTTTCTCCAGAGCTTAGTAAATGAGATGAAGCTTTATTTTGCAAAGGATACCCAATCACACGCAAGGGAAAAAAAACAGCATTTTTGCTTGCCTATGTTTGGATGATGGAAGTCAGCAGAGCTTCCCCTCATTTACTATGCTGTGGAACAGCTGAACTTGCAAAGTGCACAGTCTGTTTGCCTTTAAAAATCCACCCCTTCATGAATTTGTATGTTTGCTATCTATGTATGTAGTGGAGCATAGCTGTAAAGATAATGGATTAATGGAATATCACACTAATGCATCTCCACCAATTGTAGCCTTTCAACCTTTTCCTAAAGTCCAACTTCAGGCTCAAATGGAAGTGTCCCCCAGCCTGTTAAAAAAAAGCAGCTCTGGCTAGAAATATTTTAATAGGGAGCTGTCCCCCCCGTAGTACCTTCTCTCCATCACAAGATGTCCTCAGTCTTCAAGGTTGCGTGGTGCCCAAGTTCATTCAACCTAACAGACTACGGACATACCAAGGGTGGCCCCATGAGGAGGTGTCACCGCGCCTTAAAATCATTATGTAATGGTGCAGAGAGTGGAGCTGACGTCATTGTGGTAGTGCCACTTTCTACTACATCACTGGGGACAAACCAGCTTAGAGGACAGACAAAAAGGAAGAGGACCCTGTGGCACCAAGTGCCCAGCCCGAAAACTATGAAAAAGAATAGTAAAAAAAAAAAAAAAAAAACTATAAAAACAACAAAACAGCAGCATAATATACTTATGGTGGCTTCCAAGGGTGGTATATGAAGAGAGGTGAGGGGAAAAGTTGCATTTTTAATCAGGTTTAGCATGTATAAAAACTGTTGAACTATAAGGGGTAATATATTGAGGCTTACCAGTTCTTAGATGTGGTGACTGCATTAGTCTTCCATTTTTCACTCTAAGAACATTTCAGCAAGTACAGAAAATACCTATTTATCTTGCCAGGAATGTAGTGTCTGTCTCACTTCCTATTAATTAAACTGGAAGCATAAATGTATCTTTCTTGTGTAGCGCTACACTCAGAGAAACCTAGAGGTGGGTACCATCTTTGACTATGCCAGTGTGTGGGCGTGGTCCTATGCATACGTGCACATTGGAAACTTCTCTCCTGGAGCGCACTCATCAACGCCTGGGACCAGACGGAGACTGCGGTCATGTGAAAAATCTAACATTACTGCAGTACCCTACTTAAAGTTGAGCTTAAACTCTGTGTAGTAATAAAGTCTAGAGTTCCTATAAAAAAAGTGACTTGTCCCATGACTAAGGATGGGTGAATGGTTTGGTCCGAGCATAAGTTCTAGCCAAACTTCTAATGTTTGCCTGGTTGGCGGACAGCCAAACAAACGGGCCATTCGGTCATTTATTCAGCCCCCCTGAACAACCTACAACATTATGGGGCGACTTTGCCGCTGCGGAGCGCCCCATAATGCATGGCGCACAGACGGCGCACACAGCTGCTCCCTATTGGGAAGGCTCCCGCCTTCTGTCCTCTGTTTGTTATGACAGTTTATTTATATGGCACGGAAGGGCGACCCGGCGATGTAAGCGGGTGACCCCACCCTTACTGACATCATGTGATGTCAGAGGGGGCGGGTCACATGCTTATGTCACCGGATCGCCCCACCCTTCACTATAAATAAACTGTCATAACAAACAGAGCTCAGTCGGCGGGAGCCCTCCCATGGAGGAGGAGCTGTTGTGGTTTTTTTTTCAGGTCCGTCTCTCTCTGTGATTAAAATGGATTACGGGAGACACTTTTTTTTTATTTTTTAATAAAGGACTTGTCCCTAATTGTCTCCTGTGGTTCTTTCTTTTTTGACGCTTTTTGGTGAAGTAGTAGGGGTACGATGTACCTGATACTAATTCACATGGGGGGTTGGGATCTGGGGGCCCCCTTATTAAAGGGGGCTTCCAGATTCCGATAAGCCCCCTGCCTGCAGACCCCCACAACCACAGCCCAGGGTTGTGGGGAAGAGGCTTTTGTCCCCATCAACATGGTCAGTTCGGCCCATCCCTACCAATGACACTACACACTATAAATTGTATGTTGCATTAGGAGGGATGTGCTGAGCCTGTGCCCACTGCATCAGTCCAGCGTACCTCTGTTACCTCATTCTCAGTAACAAAATGGGGTCCCGCCAAGTACTTAGCACGGACCTCATGCATGCTCTCACTTAACTCTTTCCTTCTCATACCTCATCCCCTCTTTCCTTCTCATACCTCATCCCCTCTTTCCTTCTCATACCTCATCCCCAGATCATAGATCTTCATATAGCAGATTCAGATCCAGTTGCTATTGGATACTGAGGGAGGGAGCCAGAACATCGACCCCCTCGCTACCGGAGGACCTGTCACCTTTACCGGATATCACGCCTAATGGTTGGTTGCTTGTAGCTCGTTTCTTCACTTGGTTACCCATAGCAACAGCATTACTCTTCCTTAACTTGCTGAGTTAAATCTTTGTAGCAGTGTTACTTCATAACCTGTAGTGCTTTACAGACCCAGATTCTTTTGGAATATGCCAGAACCAATACCCCTTTAAATAACTTCAGACCAGGCTCAAAACAGTTAACATAAATTTAGTAGACATCATGAAGCAGCAGTTTAGTATGAACAATGTCCTGTCCCTAATCTTAACTAGAATAATATGGTAGTATTAAGGTGGTAATGGCGCTGCTCTCTTTTTTGAATTTAATAGATGATGTCTGTAAAATAAATAATTTCCAGCGTGCTGGTGAATTTTTTATAAAGTGAAAATACATGAAAAAATAATTCGTACCATATTATTCTCACTACCCATCCCTGGGAAGTTCGGTGGAGGCAGCAGCTCTCAGAGTATATTCACATCCGTTTGCGCGGAACATATCATTTTTTCATTTTAACTAGAATAATGTAGAGGCTCCAGTGGCGTAGTTTGGGGGGGCAAACAATCCACCCGTCAACCCCCCTCGGCAGGTCACAGACGAGACAGAGGCCCCCCCCAGTTGGCCGTCCAAGTCACGGGTGGAACCCCCTCCCCTGTTAGTTAGTCAGTCAGTCAGTCACAGCCCGCACTTACCCCATCTTGCAGCGGGTATCAGGCAGTTGTAACGGCAGCGCCTCCTCTCCTGGCTGTGGGCATCTCTGTTCCCCAGCATCTCCTCCCTCCTCCTCCTGACAGTCAATCCGATCTCATCTTCTTTCAGCCAATCGGGTGATGGGTCTCATGACCCGCTTCCTGATTGGCCAGGAGGAGGATCAGTGTGACAATAGCAAATATTCATTCGCTATTGTCACACAATTGAGTGGGATCAGGGGGCAAGGTTCTGCACCCCAAGCCCACCCATTTTTGAAGCCTATTAGAGCCTCTGACTCTAATTACGTGCTTCAAAAAAACACACCTCCCCCATGGAATCCATTGTCCGGTGCCCCGTATGTAGATCAGGGGGCCGGATGCATGGTTTGGGGGGCTAGAGGCTGTGCGCCCCTAATGGATGGACTGACATACAGTATCTCACAAAAGTAAGTACACCCCTCACATTTTTGCAAATATTTTATTATATCTTTTCATGTGACAACACTGAAGAAATGACACTTTGCTGAAAATGTACAGCTTGTAGAACAGTGTAAATTTGAGGTCCCCTCAAAATAACTCAACACACAGCCCTTAATGTCTAAACCGCTGGCAACAAAAGTGAGTACACCCCTTAGTGAAAATGTCCAAATTGGACCCAATTAGCCATTTTCCCTACCCGGTGTCAGGTGACTCATTAGTGTTACAAGGTCTCAGGTGTGAATAGGGAGCAGGTGTGTTAAATCTGATATTATCGCTCTCACTCTCTCATACTAGTCACTGGAATTTCAACATCGCACCTCATGTTTCAGAACTCTGTGAGGATCTGAAAAAAAGAATTGTTGCTCTACATAAGGATGGCCTAGGCTATAAGAGGATTGCTAAGACCCTGAAACTGAGCTGCAGCATGGTGGCCAAGACCATACAGCGGTTTAACAGCACAGGTTCCACTCAGAACAGGCCTCGCCATGGTCGACCAAAGAAGATGAGTGCACGTGCTCAGCGTCATATCCAGAGGTTGTCTTTGGGAACTAAATGTTTGAGTGCTGCCAGCATTGCTGCAGAGCTGGCCCCTCCACGGGAACTTGACAGCCACTCCCGCCGCTTCTTAGCCAGCATCCGAAGACACGGCTATCTTCTACGGCTTATCCATAGCCTATACTCCTATTCAGCCGAGACACATCAAGTCTGACCGACGCCGGTATATCCGGTGAAGACTGGTGAGACTGACTGATTCATGTTTCTGCCTATTACAGTGTATTCCCTCCAGCTTCATGGAGGGACCGGGATGAGTAGCTTGTCACTAGCTACACATGTGTGACTTGTAGCCCTCTCCCGGTGTAGGATTGCTGGCCTCCAACATTTTCCCATACATCCCTGTCTGCAGACTCAGGGTCATACCACCCTTTACTACGCACATCGGTGCTTTCATTGAGATTACCTTAGTTGGTTGTTTGATCCCAATTGCTCTGTGGGATGTGTTTTTATGGTTGAGTGGTGATGTATGGTTGTATGCAGCCGGCTGTTCCTGTCCCTTTTGCACACTGACAACGTTGTCAATTTTATTCTTTGCATCTATCGTGTTTGTTTTTTGCTATTGGCTTTTTTACTGATAATTCCTAATAAACTTACATTTTTTAAAGCTAATTTGTCTCTCCAAGGGCTCTTTTTGTGCTTTCACAAGTGTTTTTTTTTTACATTAGTGTTGCCCTAGGGACTACATCCACAACAGGGATGAGCCGTAATGTGGACAATTTGGTTGTTATGACCTTACCACATTGCTATAACTAAATGATTGACCTTTACGGGGGGCTGTCTTATTTTTATATTTTTATATTTTTTTTGTTTGATACAAATGCAGACATGTTTAGCCTAGTTGGATACTATGGCTTCCTCCATAGATACACGATAAATGTGCATGGCCACCCAGGAACAGGAAGTGTGGTATTTGCAGGATTAACAATCAAAATAGAGGGAAAACAAGTCTAAAAAACAAAAACTAACACTGCCACCAAATCTAAGGATTGCTAAGCTGCAACATTGCGTTGTACATTTTCTTGGGGCACAGATACACTTTCATTTATTTTGCCTATTATTAAACAAAAAGTCATCAGAATCATAGGAACTGCAAACATGTGCACATAGTTGTGACCTTAGTATTGCAATGTGTGTATACAATATAGACTAATAAAAAAAATAGCATTTTTTCCATAGAATGGAAAAAAAATACCATTTAAGTCCTTTTTTATGAATAATTCCATTTCTTTTTGGGATTGTTTAAAATAGATAGGACAGACGTTGACTCACTAGGACTGTCTGTGTGTACAGCTGGTAAAAATAGATTTTAATACTAACAGATGAGGGCAAATCTGCTTCTGATTACTTTAGATGTGGCATACGCTTTGTGTGAGGTACCCGTGTTCAATTAACGACCTGATTAAAATCACCTAATCCTGTCATTTAACTTTCAAAAGTATACTTGCTTACAGCATGACAGGAAAATGGAATGTCAATTTCACAAGCGCCTCTGCTGGGATTGCTTGCTCTTGATTGTTCTAATGTATTTAAAATGGGCTGCTGCCATGCGTCATTAAACCCCCTCTCCCACAAGATATGTCCTACTTCTGCATTCAAACATAATGGCAAATGTGCACAGGGAGGGATTACCATATTCACATTACAAAACTGAGCGATAATATTATAGGCAAGGTGGATGGAGGCTCCCCTGTGATCTACGGCCAGGACAAGGATGGAGCTGTCCAATGGCCAGCCAAGCGGAAATTTTGCACACTGCTGCATGTAGTGAGGTGCTCTCGGGAAAGAAACCGTTCTCAAGAAAAATTGATTTTCGGGCCGCTGACCTCTTTGACTGCTGAGTGTTTGGCCAGCCCACTGGTGGATTGTGGCCTGAGCTTTTGGACAGAGTTAGAGATTAGATGTACTTTAATTTGCCTGTGATACGCTGCATGCCTCTAGTTCTCTATAGACAACATGACCGAGAACAAACAGCTGACTGATGGGAGGTGGAGAGGACTGCAGTAGGCAGTGTACGGTATAACAATGAGGACTGGAGGCATCTGCAGAGCCTCAACGGAGCTAAAATGACTTTACATTTCAAGATGTGCTGTTTATTTGTGTAAACCCTGAAAATGTATCTATAGGCATCGCATGTAGTAAATTTCATATACAACGATTCAGCTGATGACCTTCATTTGTGGGGCATCACTTTCTGTTTCAATATGTTTAGTGAGTTTAAAAATAAACAAGCAATTACAGAAGCAAGCTTGTAAATTGCCCACAGGGGTAAAAAATGGGTAAACATCACCAATGAACAATAAAGATCATAATTACGCTAACCAAAGTGACACAAGCCTGAAATTAGGGGATGATACTGAGAAATAAACCTTGCAAAAAATGCCATGTCCCCATAGTCTACATGCTGTCACTGGAGGGGAGGCTCTGCTTCTGCAACCCCCCCCATAGGTGGCAACAGCGTGGGCAAGAATAGAGAGGAACTAGAAAGTAGTAAAAGCAGGAAAAGAGGGTCGTAGGTAAGAGAGAGGGGGAGAGAGGGGAAGTGGGTAACTCGGTCACGGAAGTCCCAAAGGGAGAAATCAGACAAGGCCCAAACAAGATGATTGGAGTGAGAGGAGAGATCCATGGTTCCCAAACCTTGAGAAATTTGTCATGTGAATCATTCACAATACTGGACATTCATTCATGAAGCATCATAGCGGTCATACGTGTCTTCACCCCCTGGAAGGCTATGTGTTGGGTTTTCCAGGCTTGAGCTATAGTCTGTTTAGCTGCAATAAAAGATACGTGGCCAGCTTCTGCTGTGATGTGTATAAGCCAGGTATTGAACAATGTAATAGGGCATCCCTATGGACTGTTAAATGGAAAGTGGGGCATCACTTTTGTTCCTCAAGAAAATAGGAACATTGGGGTTGCCTGATCTCTACACACTACTTGTATGTGCATGCTTCCTTCAAATATAATGCCTACGGTCTGTTTCACACAGGCTTCAGCTTGTATAAGAGCAGTGTGACAAGTCATTTGTAGAGCATTCATCAGCAACCTTTTTAAAGTAACATTCAGTTCCAGTTTGCAAATGTTAAACTCAGATCATAATGGGAGTGCTGACTGCCACTTTAAGCAAGCTGTTAACAGGCTCATTACTTCTTGAACTTGTTGATGGGGACAAGGGCCTCTTCCTGACAACCCTGGTAAGTGGTTGTGGGGGTCTGAGGGCGGGGGCTTATTGGAATCTGGAAGCCCCCTTTAACAAGGGGGCCTTCAGATCCTGCCCCCCTATGTGAATAAGTAGGGGTACATTGTACCCCTATTCATGTTTGACAAGTCCTCTATTAAATAAATGTAAAAAAATAAAAAAAACAATGTCCCCAGATGTAGATCCGTCATCAATCATGACGCCCGCTGCACCGCCGAACCCGGAGAAAAAAAAAAATGATATGCACTTGTTGATGGCTGACCACCAAATGGCTCATCTGGCAGGTGACAGTTCTTAAATAGGTAAGGTGACATAACCTGGTGGCCTGCCTGGTGGGGCCGCTTGTGATGTCACCGCCCCAGCATGCATCGGTCATTGGCATCACAAGGGGCAGGGCCACCAGGTGACATCATCAGGTGACCCCACCTCTTACCTATTTAAGAACTGTCCCACAGCAGAGAGGCATTCGGCATTCTTTGTTTTTATTTGTTTTTTTCGGGTCCTGCGGGTGTCGTGCTTGATGATGGGGCTACATCGAGGGACACTGTTTTTTTATTTTTTTTTACATTTTTGGAATAAAAGACTTACCAAAAACGTGTCTAGTGCTTTTATTTATTTTTTAAAAAAATTTTTAGTGAATGAGTAAGGGTACAATGTACCCCATATGCAATCACATGGGGGGGATCTGGGGGCCCCTTTGTTAAAGGGGTCTTCCAGATTCTGATAAGCCCCCTGCCCGCAGACTCCACAACCACCGCCCAGGGTTGTCGGGAAAAGGCCCTTGTCTCCATCAACAGAGGCCCCCCTGCCCCAAAGCACCTACCCCCCCATGTTGAGGACATGTGGCCTGTTATGGTTCAGGAGGAGGGGAGCTCTCTTGCCCCCCCTTCCCTGGCCTGCCAGGTTGCTTGCTTGATAAAGGGTCTAGTATGAATTTTGGGGGGGGACCCACGCCATTCTTTCATTTTAATTTTGCCGTGTTTTTTTTTCTTTTTTTTTTACCAGCATTTTTTTCTCTTTCAGCTGCCAGCAGGTAAACAACATATTGACAATTTGGGTGTTTGGTGAACACCTGAATGGGTGAAGATTGGGCCAAACTTTTTTCTCAGCCCGAACCGTTTGCCCAACACAGCATTGCATGACCGAGCGATTGTCAGTTAAAGTAATGCAGTGCTGTATAGCAAACAATGGCCTGGTCATGAAGGGGGCCATACACTGTGGCAAGCTTAAAGTGACACTAAATATGTGTTAATTAACACATTCCTCCTTCCATGCAAATGAGGTGGATGGAGGAACATGGTTTATAAAGAATTCACATATCCCTTCACCCAATGAAAGTATCTGTACACTGGTTCTGTGTGAATGGGACAAAAACATGTTATTAGGCTAACCATGTGCATTTTGATTGTAAACTTTTGAATTTAAAAGGTAAATACCACATGTGGCCACTAGATGGAAATAAGTATTATAGTTAGTTAAAGTCAGGGAATTTTGTCAGCGGGAACTCAGGGGAATGCAGTTCCCACACCTGCAGCACTGAATGTATCTAATGGCAAGGGGTGCTAGGGTGTGCTGGAGGGTCCATTACTGCTGAAGATGATCTATTACTTCTTGGGGTATGTTGAAGGAGGGGTCTTTTGTTGCTGTGAGGGATCTAGTGTTAA
>BLSH010411801.1:225969-249358 GCA_018402905.1 Glandirana rugosa
TATATCTTTCGTTATTTTATATAGGGGACGTCGGTCGTTGTTATCGGGGGGTTCGTTGTTTTCTAGGGGGTTGTTGTTGTCTAGAGGGTTGTCGGTCGTAATGATCTGAGGGGTCGTAGGTCGTTGTTATCTGGGGAGGAAGGGGCTATTGTTGCTGGCTGCAGGGGATATATTTTATTGCTTTCTATATTATCTTTAACAAATTCCGTACAAATTATAATTGGTTCTGTTTTCTCTAAAATGGGTGGTATTGTGAGGTGGGTAGGGGGTGGGACCAAGAGACAGTGCTCGGAGGTAGGTAGGGGGCAGAGACAAGGGGTGACTTGGAAGAGAGGAGTACCTGCACCTATTCTGAGAAAAAAAGCTCTGGTTAAAGTAGAAGTTCACCCTGAAACTAAAATCTGTAAATCTACTTGCATCCACAATCTAAGACTAACCCATCTAGGCCTGTAAAGAAGAAATTGCTATACATAGCTTTGCTGAAGCCGCTCAGGTCCGGTCTCCAGCGAGGAAGCTCTGAACAGGAGACAGCCGACAACGGCTGTGAAATGCCTGGGAAGTGGCATCACCCATAGACTTACTATGGGACTTCTCTTGTTGGCTGCCTCCTCAGCACCCGCCTTTACAGAGAATGCACCGCTGACAGCTCAGCATGGTGCTGAACAGGAGTGGCTTCAGAAAAGATATGTATAGCGATTTCTTCTTTACAGGGCTAGATGGGTTAGTTTTAGATTGTGAATGCAGGTCAATTTACAGATTTTAGTTTTAGGGTGAGCATCTACTTTAATTCCTATTATATTTAGTTCCATTTCATGTCAAATGTGATATTTTCTGTTTAAAATGAATCATTTACATTAGAAAAACACTGGATATATCCTAATAATATTTGTTTTTTCGCCTAATTTACACAAAATAAATGTACACGCACTTTTATTGGATAAGTGGCTTTATAAATCATCCCCATAGACTTACTGACCTCCAACAAGCATGCAGCAAGCAACTAATCTGTATACTTGCTATGGGTCATGGATGCAGAAAGTACTGAAGACACTGCAACAGCATGACAGCTACAGCACTGGCATTTTTACTATAAGAGGATAATAACAGTAGCCTCTATATTTTCATAGTACATGTTTTATGGGCAACATATAAATTGGATGCCTACAGTCCTATTTCAACAGTTTTATGTAGCAGCCAAGCTATCTGCAATATCGCTGACAATGATCTTGCTGTACTGTAATATAGAAAAAGTCTATTAGATAGATTGTAAAATTGCATCCAACGGCTCGCTGTCACCAAATATTGGTATATTGGAGTAGAAGTGTGTGACTTACATTTCAGTACACTCAGCAGTGCATATACAGTATCTCACAAAAGTAAGTACACCCCTCACATTTTTGTAAATATTTTATTATATCTTTTCATGTGACAACACTGAAGAAATGACACTTTGCTATAATATAAAATAGTGAGTGTGCAGCTTGTATAACAGTGTAAATTGCTGTCCCCTCAAAATAACTCAACACAGGACGTCCTGAAGATGCAGATGAAGAGGAGATTCCTAGTCCGCCAGACCTTCCAAGAGCGGGGAGATTGTTATCCGGGATCCAGTCCGCATCATGACTGCCAACTACAACACTCGGTGGGGGGACCTGACCTGGGGGCCAGAAATGTTATGTTCTTTAATATCCCTCAAATACAATATAAGAATGCCTGGGTACAGATAGTGACCTTCAAGAACATGACCCAGTCTCCCTTCCTGCGGCTTTATTTAGACAACGGCGAGCAAGTTGTCATTGACATGGGGGAAAAGAGCCACACGGAAATTGTGCAGCACGTGAAGAAGATCCTTGGGGAAGAGCGAGGAAATAGTTAAAGCCAAGGAGAAAGCCAAAATAGTGCTATCCAACCCAGCCAACTTCGGCCCGAAGAAGTACTACTTGAGGGAGTGCATGTGCAAGGTGGAGGGTCAGGTGCCCTGCCCAGGGCTGGTACCGATGCCGAAGGTAATGACGGGAAAAAAGTAAATTGAAAGCTGAGAGTACTGTGTGAGCCTCTTCCCCAAGCTGCAATGAATAGGCACTTTGAAGCCGGGCTGCTATGCTACTATTTAATGATCACCCAGTTCCAGAGTGCTCCTTACCAGAAACACACATTCTTGTATAGTTACATTTTTATTGTCTGTCTTTATTGGTTGAATATTTTTCTGTACTCGGTTAAATTAAAAATCATCAATTCTAAAAAATAAATAAATAAATAACTCAACACACAGCCTTTAATGTCTAAACCGCTGGCAACAAAAGTGAGTACACCCCTAAGTGGAGATGTCAAAATTGGGCCCAAAGTGTCAATATTTTGTGTGGCCACTATTAATTTCCAGCATTGCCTTAACCCTCTTGGGCATGGAGTTCACCAGAGCTTCACAGGTTGCCACTGGAGTCCTCTTCCACTCCTCCATGACGACATCACGGAGCTGGTGGATGTTAGAGACCTGGCACTCCTCCACCTTCCATTTGAGGATGCCCCACAGATGCTCAATAGGGTTTAGGAGATGGACATGCTTGGCCAGTCCATCAGCTTTACCCTTAGCTTCTTTAGCAAGGCAGTGGTTGTCTTGGAGGTGAGTTTGGGGTCATTCTCATATCGGAATACTGCCCTGCAGCCCAGTCTCCGAAAGGAGGGGATCATACTCTGCTTCAGTATGTCACAGTACATGTTGGCATTCATGGTTCCCTCAATGAACTGTAGCTCCGCAGCACTGGCAGCACTCATGCAGCCCCAGACCATGACACTCCCACCATCATGCTTGACTATAGGCAAGACACACTTGTCTAAGTATTCCTCACCTGGTTGCTGCAACACATGCTTGACACCATCTGAACCAAAAAAGTTTATCTTGGTCTCATCAGAACACAGGACATTGTTTCAGTAATCCAAGTCCTTAGTCTGCTCTGTTTGTGGGCTTCCTTGTGCATCATCTTTAAAAGAGACTTCCTTCTGGGATGACAGCCATGCAGACCAATTTGATGCAGTGTGCAGAGTATGGTCTGAGCACTGACAGGCTGACCACCCATCCCTTCAACTTCTGCAGCAATGCTGGCAGCACTCATACATCTATTTCCCAAAGACAACCTCTGGATATGATGCTGAGCATGTGCACTCAACTTCTTTGGTCGACCATGGCAAGGCCTGTTCTGAGTGGAACCTGTCCAGCTAAACTGCTGTATGGTCTTGGCCACCATGCTGCACCTCAGTTTCAGGGTCTTGGCAATCTTCTAATAGCCTAGGTCCTCTTTATGTAGAACAACAATTCTTTTTTTCAGATCATCAGAGAGTACTGAAACATGAGGTGCCATGTTGAACTTCCAGTGACCAGTATGAGAGAGTGAGAGTGATAACACCTGCTCTCCATTCACACCTGAGACCTTTTAACACTAACGAGTCACATGACACCGGGTAGGGAAAATGGCTAATTGGGCCAAATTTGGAAATTTTCACTTAGGGGTGTGCTCAATTTTGTTACCAGCGGCTTAAACATTGGCTGTGTGTTGAGTTATTTTGAGGGGACAGCTAATTTATACTGTTATACAAGCTGTACACTCACTACTTTACATTGTAGCAAAGTGTAATTTCTTCAGTGTTGTCACATGAAAAGATATAATAAAATATTTACAAAAATGTGATGGGTGTACTCACTTTTGTCAGATACTGTAGGTATTGTATGTGTATATCAGATTAATAGGTGATGTTTTAAAAGATGACCAGGAAATGTGTAGGCAGGTGCCAACTATAGTGCTGGGCTGTCTGGGGTGGGGAAGGGTTAATGTTGGTTCTGCATTTTTCCTGGGCTTTTTGGGGTTTGGACCTCCACCCTCTTGTGCATATCAATGTGGGGAAGGCTGGGCTCAAAGAGTGATTGGAAGCAGGGATTGCATGGGTAAGTGGAGAGAAGATGTATCCAACAGCAACCTGCAAGCTCCCCACACGGGAATCCAAATTTCAAGTACTGGCTATGAACTGCTACCTGGACAGCCTGGGACTAGTTAGTTAGCAGACAACAGTGTGCACTTTGGAGTGTATTATTGCAGCATGATATGTAAAATTGTTACCCGTTCAAAAGCCTGGTCTGAAGTTATTTATAAATAAGTGCTTGGTGGTAAATGGCGCATCTTGAAGAAAAGGGCCTGTAAAACACTTATGGGGTTAAAGTGTAAGGAACGGAAGGCCGCAACAAAGGAATAACTCAGCAAAGGAGTTGGTGGAAAGAATGTAGTTCTTAGAGGTAAGCATGAACTGGTGGGAAGGAAGGCATGAACTAGCAGTCAGACAGAGAGGAGCAGTACCAGGCATTGGTGACAGCTCTTCCAGCAGCAAGGGGTTGGGGCTCTGACTCCTTCCCTAGCAGTCAGTTTCCCAAAATTAACCTGGATGGAATCCGTGGTACGGAGACCCCATGGATCTAGCCGCATGGTATGGGAGAGCTGAAGGAGGTCTGCGGTTAGTGCAAGGCGGGACCCCAATCTGTCACTGAGAGTGAGGTGACAGAGGAAAGCTGGACTGCTGGAGCAGGACACGGGCTCAGCTGTGTCCCATTCTAAATGCTACATTCTGGAAGATAAGATGTGCAGCAAAATGGGAAGGAGTGTTACATAGAATGGATCTGTAAGCTGCTACACAGCTGCACACAGTGTATGGCTCATTTCTAAGCCGGGGTTCAGCTTTAATGTTGACTTTCGCTTAATTGTGGCCCCGCCTGGCCCCGGGAATTGGTGAGCATGTACACGCAAGCGGTACCTCCACATGCAGGGTGAGTAGGCCCTGCCCACAAACCGGTACCTTGACACTTTAATCTGTGAATACCAACAATTTTGACATCAAAGTGGAACAAATATTTGACTAACAATATTAGATTATTTAAGCCAGTCTGACAGCATTCCCTGTTTGAGAACATAGGAACCCCAATTTAATGTTCACAATGCAAATGCTGACCATAAAATTAGACACTTCTTGTGCATGTTATATATTTATTTATATATCAAAATCATATGACTGACCCTTGTTGGCACAAGCCATCCATTTTAGGTTATCTGCAAAGGCAGCTTCTCTTCCAATCAAGTATGTGAATATTCGAACCTAGAAAAGTAGAAAAATGTATGTTAGAATAAATGAACATTTGCTTTTATTATTTTTTTTTAAATATAACATTTTGTAAAATATAACTTAACTAAAATGTTAAAAATATCTACGTGCAAATAAAGAAAGCATGCTTATTTTTTAAGACCTAAATCCCGCCAAAATGTTTCTGTTGGGGAAGGGATATGAACTTGGTTAGTTATTATTGCTGATTGGGGACACATACAGCCAAAAAAGTTTAATGAGTAAGTAGTTAGTAAGCATACTATTCTATATAGAGGGTTAGTGCCACTAAGGTCAAAAGGAAGATTCTCCATATAAGATGATAAAAGGTCTTGATTAATTCATAACAAGAAATGTAAAAGCCAAAGAATTTAGGGATCTGTGTCACCTTCATCAGTGCTCTAGCAAATCGTATTCATTCTTTTGAACCATATAGTGATGTCCCTCAATTTAGAGTGGTGAGCTTGTTATCTATTTACTTTGTGCGTTATCTGTCCAAGCTTTGTCTCAACATTAGGAGTAGGCAACCGACATACACAGTCGCTTGCCTGCTATAAATCTGCACCCACATTTTTCCTTATCTGTGTAGCACCCTCCTAGGTAGGTGCTAGGACAGTTAGATACGTGTTAGAATGTGTTTTAAATTTAGCTGACACACTGTAGGCAGTGTGGCTATACTTTTGTGTGGGTAAAAGCATAGTTTGGATCACTGTACTCAGTGAGCTGTAAGGTCTAATCTGTGTGCTCTGCTGCTGCCAGTATGCTAGATAGCTCCCTCTGTATCCAGGTGACTTGAAACGTTTCTAAATGATAGTTGTGGAGCTATGCAGATGGCAGCATGAATATTGATACAGCCCCAGCCTGTCTCAGAGAGGCAGGCTCTGAAGGCATGCTAGGAGACTGTATTTATTCTGAGAGCACACAGAGCTGTGGGTCTTGTCCCAGAGTGGAGGAGTCCAGCCTGAGGGATTCACGCTGGCCTCTCAGGCAAAAGCTGCCATGAGGAGGCCTCAGGTAGGAGACCTGAGGGAAGAATGCCGAGACCCAGGTGCTTGGTAGAAGCTGACTGAGGGGATCTGTCTGCCATAGATCGGTCTGGTATCACTGAAGGACAGCAAGAGGCTGATTCCAAATTAAATACAGGAACTTGCACTGCTTGCACTTAAAATGCATTTAATGATTTATTCAGAATTATTAAAAGTAAACTAATTTGTAGCTTTTGTATCTGCTAAGGTTAATCTTTAAAGCTGAACTCCAGGGTTGACATATTTAGCATATTTACATTGGGCCAGCTTGGAACAATGTAAGTATCCATATGTGATACCTGATCAGCCTCTACGGAAGCTGTAAATCACTGTAGTGGCCCGAAACTATCACAGTGATGGCCACCATTTTTTGGGTGTTGTACTGAGTGGCTGTCCTTCTGCATAGTAATCATAGGAGGTCATTTACTTGGCAGGTCTGACGTAACCGACCCTCCTTTACACATCATCCAATCAGCAAATGCTTTGCATTCACTGAAAAAAATGCAAGACTCTGAAGGGCAGCCATGCCAAGTGAGCAACACCCTGTGGTTACTATGCAGAAGGGCAGCTCCTCAGGATGGCACCCTGAAGATCGTTATCATTGTAGTAACTCAAGCTGCTACAGTGATTTACAGCTTCCACAGAGGCAGATCAGATATCATATATATGCATACCTATAATAAAGATATGGGGGCTAAAAGAAAGATTCCAGATCCCTTCCTTAAAAGACTAGTACTCGGTTGTTATGGTGACCTTAGGACTTTGATTTGCTGACCTGGAACAAATATGTAGATCAATGAAGTCCAGGGCTCCATATTTTCAAAATGTAAATTGTGCTACTACCCCAATAATTCAGTTTAGCAGGAAAGACTATCATCCAGTAACCAATCAGGAGGCTCCACAAGCCAGTGATGAAGATTTGAAACAGATGGGTAACTTGAAACCTTCACAGCATAATATTCATTTATTTCACACAAACTTCTTTTTCAATAGTATCTCACGCCTTCTAGAATTGCTAAATTGTACTTTACTAATTCACCACTATATTTCCAAATTTGTGGACAGGAAGGTACAATGCTTCATATTTGGTGGATATGCCCAATTGCCTGAAAGCCTTGGATTCGAGTCTTCACTTTGATTTACACTGTGCTGGGCTGTACCCTCTGCCAGGACCCACCAGAGGTACTGTTGAACAAGTCCCCTGAAGGTGTTCCATGTTCCATAGCGAAATTATTCACTTTCATATTTACTGCTAAAAAACACATAATTGCTCATTCATGGAATATAAATCCACTAAAGTTCAGCTTTAAAGTAAACCTGTCATAAAAGAAATATGGGGGTTGCCACTCCAGATCCCTTTGGGAAAAGACTAGTACTCGGTTGTTATGGTGACCCTACGACTTTGATTTGCTGACCTGGAACAAATATGCAGATCAGGGCTCCATATTTTCAAAATATGAGTTTTGCTACTACTCCAATAATCCAGTTTAGCAGGAAATACTATCTTCCAGTAACCAATCAGGAGGTTCCACAAGCCAGCGATAAAGATTTGAAACAGAGTCATAACTTGGATCCTTCACAGCATAATATACATTTATTTAGTATAGGCAGATGTAAAAAAATCCAGAAAGCAAGCAGCTTACATGTTTTAGCCATCATGGGGCCTTAATGATAGCTCAGATAGGTCTTTCACGCAAAGGAGAAAGAAAAAGTGGTGGGAAAATGCGACAGCATGCAACTCAGAAGGGATGTTGAGTCATCAAGAAAAATAGGACCCTTTAGGTTGATTTGCATGGATACTGAGGTAACTATAGCACAAAACATAGCATTTTAGTCTTACAACAGATAATTAAGTTACTGAGGGTGCAGTTGGGCTTTGACTTGGGCAAATGCCAAGGTTCCTTAGAAAGACAGAATGTAGAAACCCACTCAGCTTCCAATACAGAATTGCACAAATATATAGAGCTACACCATTTTGTGTCCTCCTTACTCTATAAGACCGCCACTCCTACTGTCTTAACTGTCTTCGAGAGCAAGTGCTGTGCCAACTCTCATACGTCTGGTCTTATGTCTCTAAAACTGACCACTATTCAATCTTCTAAAACACATTCCAAAGTGCATTATATGCCCCACTGGGAAGAGGAACTAGGAAAGCTTCTACCTGAGGAGGACTCAGAAATATGGTCCATCACAGTAAAGACTGTGTGAAATATATTAGCTATTGAAAAGCCACACAACGTTCTTTTTCAATAGTACCTCACACCTTCTAGAATTGCTAAATTTGTACTTCATTATTCATAATTATATTTCCAAACTTGTGGACAGGAAAGAATGCTTCATATTTGGTGGATGTGCCCAAATGCCCGCAAGCCTTGGATTGGAGTCTACACTTTGATTCACACTGTGTTGGGCTGTAACCTCTGCAAGGACCCACAAGAGGCACAGTTGAACAAGTCCCCTGAAGGCGTTCCATGTTCCATAGCGAAATTATTCACTTTCATTTTTACTGCTGAAAAAACAAACAATTGCTCATTCATGCAAGTTCCCCACATTGAACGTCTCAGAAATTCATACCCAATTGAATGGAACAATGGTAAATGGAAAAAAATACCACCTATTGCTACAGACATTCATGCTAAGTTTCTCAAAAACTGGTCCCTAAGCATTTTGTACTCCCAACCAAATCAAAGAAATCTGAGTCTTTAAGTCACTGATACACCAACCCAGCCCATATAGGAGGGGGAATTACCCCTCTTCTCCTCTCGCCCCTTTTTCCCCTATTCCCTACCTTTTTTCTGTATGCTTGTCCTCTCACTAAATTCCCCTCCTCTTTCTCCTTCTTTCTCTCGTTTTTTAGCTTCCCACTCTCCTCACTACTCTAAAGGCCCGTACATGCAGTGCAACGGTTGTACAACAACGGTCGTTGTACGATCATCCGACCGTTAGTACACGCAATTAGAACAGCCGACGTGTGGCGGTCGTACAACAAAAGTTGCATTAGCAGACTAGAAAACTCTTGTTGTACAACAAGTCGTCGTACGACGGTTATACTGCGTGTACAGAGAAGTTGGACCAACAAAGCTGTACGTGCAAAACACGCATGCTCAGAAGTGTCCGTTCGTGTAAACCTACGGTCCTAATTCACAAATCACATGCACCTGAACTTCCTCTTTATACGCTCATAGCACGTCACCACATTAGACTTGGTCGTACGTTTGCTTAGTGCATGTCAGTACGCGAGACACAACAGCCAACATACGATTTTAGACGTCCGGCCGTACGACCGTCGCACTGTGTGTACGAGGCTTTACTCTACCATTCAACTCAGAGCTAGATATGCCAAATTAATTACATTAGATGTCTTTTTGATAATGCCAATGACTGCCGAAATGTGGACATTTTTGTATATTTGCCTGTGTTGAACTATATCAATGTTTCCCAACTCCAGTCCTCAAAGACTCCCAACAGGTCATGTTTTCAGGATTTACCTCAGATGAAACGGCTGTTGTAATTACTAAGGCAGTGCAACTGATCAAATTACCTGTGCAAAATAATGGGAGGACTGGAGTTGGGAAGCAGTGAACTATATCATAGAATTTAAGGCGTATGTTACTAACTTTTTGCCCTGTAAAACCAAAACATTGTTTACACCCTGTAATGCGGAAAACTATTTTGGAGCAATATCCCTAGTGTTTTTTTTTTGTATTAAACAATAGTCAATAAACATAATTGAACAAGAAAGACTGGTTGTAGGATTCAAGGGACCCCATATACATTTATTTGAAAGCCAACACATGTACTTTCAGGCACCAAAAGGCACCCGCACTATCACTGCTAATAATCTTTGAATTTTTTTAGGTGAGGTCAAATTCATTTGATCATGGAGACCTGTGTGTTGTCCATTTGCTTTCACTGGATTCTTCTAAGTTTTTTGGCTACCTGCCACAACCTTAAAACATACTTGTAGGAAAGAGAATATCTATCACAAACTTGGAACAAATTATGAAAAAAAGTATAAGCAGAAGTTACCCTTCAAGGAAACCACCTCCCAAACCCACAGCTTTTCAGTAAGATGTCCTATTGTAATGCAACTCAAAGATTCCTAGTAAATCTGAAATCTGTGTGAAATAAGCCTTAGACAAGTGTGAGTGGTAGAGTTCTGCTCATATTTTATGAAAAGAATCAAGATTTTTCCATATAAGAAGCCAGAAGCTGAATAAGCCCACCAGGCTCCACTTACAGCTTAAATATCCATTTTGGGTGTACGGATGCTGTCAAAAATAATCCACAGCTGCACACATCCACCCTATTGAACATTTCCCCCTTGCTTTGGTATTGTCCAATAACATTTGCTGTCAGAGACACCATGAGGTTGATTTATTAAAGGCAAACATACTGTTCACTTTGCAAGGAAAGTTGCACTTTGCAAGGCTATTTACTCCAGAGCGTAGTGAATGAGGTAAGGCTCTGCTGACTTCTATCATCCAATCATGTGCAAGCCAAAATTCTGTTTTTTTATTCCCTTGGGTATTTTTTGAGAAGTAAGGTTGCACCACATTCACAAAATTCTGGGGAAAATTCACTTGCAATGTGCAACTTCCTTTGCAAATTGAACATCCCATTTGCTTCCAGTAAATCAACCCCAGTATGTTAGTATTGTTGCAAATGGTAAAACATTGTAAAACCCTGAAAAATGTTGTTTGGCAATAGATCATATAACCATTTTCGGAAAGTATTCTCATTCCGTCATTTATGCACACTGAAAACTCCTCATGCAATAACCGCAGGTTTTGTGTTTTTATTTATGGGCTTGAGGTAGAAAAGAGATAGGTTCATGTATCAACTAGCTGCCACCAACATCCTGATCAGCGACTGCACTAAAAAATTAGAACAGTGAGGCAGAGCTATTTCTGCAGTCATGAAATAGATATTTTATTATGTCTATTTTCATCATAACAAATTATAATTTTATTATGAAAAATACAATTTATATACAGTTCAAAATGTATTTGTATGTAGATTATATGCTGAATTGAAAATAACTCTAAACACAAAATAAGCAGCTTCCTCTAAAATACTCGCCTTCAACCCTCTTCAACCCGATCCTCAGCAGAAGACCCATCAGATTTAATCATCTGCACAAGGCCCTCTCGCCTTCAATCCCCTGCAGAAGGCACGCTCCCCTTCAATCTCCTACAGAAAGTCTTCTCACCTTCAATCTTCTGCAGAAGGTCTTCTAACCTTCAATCTTCTGCAGAAGGCCCTCTCGCCTTCAACCCTCTGCAGAAGGCACTCTCACCTTCAATCTCCTACAGAAGGTCTTCTCACCTTCAATCTTCTGCAGAAGGCTCTCTCACATTCAATCCCTTGCAGAAACAGAAGGCCTTTTGCTTTCAATCCCCTCTTAACCCTCCTAAGGGTTTAATTATGGTCAGCATCATTTGACACATATCCCCTAAGCCAAGGCTGTCATGGCAACTCCCCCAAGGGTCAATCATTACTCACCCGAGGCTCAAAAGTTTATTACACTAAATGGTGCTGTCCAGTAGGACTATTCAGTGCCACCAGAGAAGCGGAAGGGACTGTGACATCAGTGAACCCGGTCAGTAGACCATTGGAAAAAGTCATGTAAGCCTTAATTTAAAAAAACAAACGTGCAGGGGAACTTGGGAAGGAGAAGGAGGGTTATTTCAAAGCAATCAATCTTTAAAGGCAGAGAAAAGTGTGCCTAGTCTTTAAAGGCCCAGTCCACACAACACAGATTTTTCAGTTTTTGGAACGTACTGGAGAGTTAAACCACCTGAAAGTTTCTCACATCACTCAGGGACTTCATTGAGGATCTCTACACTTGAGTTCATGGGTCTGCACATATGTTGTAAAAAATCAATGGTGTCTCTGTCTCCCTGTTGAATTCTTTATTAATGTTAGATTGTATATAATGCAATAAGAGATGCAGGTATATGGAATATGAAAGGTGGAGAGCAGCGCCAAAAACTCCCTGGGGAATGGGAGCAGAGTCAGGAATTATGCAAGAGATGTCACTGTTGAAAAAAAAACTGAGACTGACTCAGCCCACCAGGTTCCAATTGTAACTAAAATATCACTTCAGTACACACTGGCCCTTTAAAAAAAATCACATTTTTGAATAATTTATAAAGTAAATAAGTTTATAAACTTTATAAAAAATAATTTAATGTAATGTGTTTAATACTTATCTTTTCACCATATGTGCCAACCTTGGTTAATTAATAAAATCCTTCTTTGTTCTTAGCTCTATGATTCTGAAGTTCCTATACAGCTGTTAATCCATCCAGCAGTTATAAAGGAGAAATTATTCAGACGTGACTGCAGTCACCTACCTAATCTTCTTTGCACAATATCACATTGCTTTTTACAGTTTACCTGTTATTAAAAATTAAATCTGACTTTTCAGGCACCACAGTCTAGCAGCCTACCTACTCCTACAGAGAAATTAAGAGAGCCTAAATATTTAATATGCTGGTGTAATTAGCTACAAACTGTTACCTGATTTCTATCTGTAAGTGAAAGTGAAAAGACTCCAGAGGCCCTAAATTAACCTCTGTCTTTTCTACTGCTTGTGAGTTAAATTACCAGCTGTAATTAGACTGTTCAAATTGCATCCGAAAAGAATTTCTATTACCGCATTATTAAAAACCTAAAGCCCCCCTGGGACCAGACAAATTATCCACCCTGTGATGTGTTTGTCCTGATCCACTATGCACGGCTGCCAAGTGGGTAAGCTTGTACTTAAGACAAATTAATGACAACTCAGAGCAGGCCAGCTGCCCCTTTGGCATGGGATAGTCACAAAGCTATCATGGGACTTTAGGAACACAGCTGGCTGAAAAAAGACTGCTTCGGTCAGCTGCTGAGGTGTGTGCACACTTTAAATAACAAAATCTTGGGATGACCAGGAAAAAATAATATTATTATGATTAGCGTGTCTGCTAACGCAGAGTAAAAGATACCAAAATAGGAGCATAGACTATATGGTGAGCAGTTCAGTATTTGTATCCAGGCATTGCTTTACTGCACTTTTCGACCCTGCCCTCCTTTGTCTGTTATCTAGTGGTCCTGGACCACATCTGCTGGAGCACATATTCTACAAGGGGTTACACGTAAATAATATTAAGATTACATTTTGTGAAATTTCCATCTTGAGCACTGTTGCTGTGTTTACTATATAGCGTAAGTAGCTCAGGGATAACTTGCACATGTAGTGTAGAATTGCCCCTTAAACTGTATGTCCACTTTTGAAGGCAATTTAGGATATCACCTACTTTATATTTGTTACATGTTTTTATTAACATAGCATAACTTAAAAAAAATATAAAAAAATGCTGGTTACCTTTTTAAGTGCTTGTTACTTGCTTAGAAATCCGTACATGCTCTTCCTGCTTTGTAATGTTTAGCAGGGGACTTTGGAGTAAGGTTTAACATTATTATCCCTATCTGTTCTGTGTTCGCAGTTCTTCATTATCAGCTGTAAACTAGATTTGAACACTTCCAATCTTAAAAAGGCATTAAAACTTTAGAAACCGTCCTCCTGTCTTGTATGTTAACCAGAATTAGCTCAATCTGTGTGGGGACAAAGCCAATGTGAGACTGTCCAGACATTTTTAGGATAAATAAGATATGATATATTTATATACAGTATATTATATATATTTTTTACTTTTTAATGTGTGCTTGTGTAGCCGAGTGCTCTGCCAGCTGTACGCATCTCTCTCTTATTTTCTCTCCCCCCCATCCACTGTGAGCAGTGACTAAGCTAGGACTTCTGTGTGTTGCAGGAGCTGCCTCTCACCCCTTGCTTCCCTGCTGTGTGCACCCATCCACCTACTGGCAGCAGAGTATCTGAGCTAATCAGTGGCAAGGGGACTTGCTATGCAGCGAGACTGCTCCTTGTTTAGCAGCCCATCAGCTATCCATTGCACACTGTTAAAGGGACAACGATGCGTGTTCCACCTTACAGAAGGGCCCCAACAAAAGCAGGCTCACACTGACAATTAGGTGCCAGGCACTTGTATTTACCTCCAGGGGTACCCCTGGAATGCATACAACCACCTATTATTGCAGCTGCATGTGTAGTGTGCACACAAGGACCTGTATTTTTGGTTTAGTTGATACTTTGAACCCTGTTTGCCCCAGGTATAATTTTGTTTAGTGTCATTACATTTCAGTTGCGTGCCACCTTATGGATTAGTATTCACATTATCTAGTATAGCATCTTTAAACTTGCTCAGGTGTCTGTTTATTGATTCATGCATTGTTTAACCAAACCTTTACCGCATCTGAACTACATCTACCTTGCACCCGTGTCAAGACTATACCATACCTATACTGTACCTATACTGTATGCAGATTAACTGGAATTGTCATGAAGTGCAAAGATCTCTTAACCATTTCACCCCCGTAAGGATTTCCCACTGTAGGACCAGAGCATTTTTTGCGATTTGGCACTGCGTCGCTTTAACTGACAATTGCGTGGTCGGGCGACGTTGTACCCAAACGTGCGTCCTATTTTCCCACAAAGCTTTCTTTTGGTGGTATTTGGTCACCTCTGCGTCATTTCTGATCACCGCTATAAACAAAAAATAGAGACAATTTTGCAAAAAAACAATATTTCTTACTTTTTGCTAACACACAAATCCAAAAAAAAAAATATAAAAAAAACAAATTTATTCATCGCTTTTGGCCGATTTATATTCTTCCTCATATTTTTGGTAAAAAAATTGCAATCAGCACCGCTTCTCCAAACTACAGAGAAAGCAGAGGCCTCAATATAAATGACCTCCAGGCTATCGTCACTGATATTAAGAGTACCCTATCAGCGGCGATCGCAGAACTGAGAGATAATTCCAAGGCCATACACCGCAGAGTGTTGGACATGGAGAGAAGAACAGCCTGCCATGATGCTTCCCTATGCCAGGTACAACAAGTAACAAAATTGCACACCATGCACCTGAGAAAGCTCCACCGCCACTTAGAGGACATGGACAATCACAGCAGATGCCATAATCTCAGAGTGAGGGGATACCAGAATCTGTTGATGCAAATAACCTCACACCAGTGACCCTAGCCCTCTTTAATGATATTTTAGAGAGGCTCCAAGACACTCCAATAGAGGTAGAGTGCCTGTACAGTGCCCTTAGGCCTTGTGGAAAAGAAACTGCCCCCCCAGGGACGTGGTTTTCTGCCTTGTAAACTTCCTCTAAAAGAAGAAATTCTGAGAAAAACCTGCAACAGAGGCCGTCTAATCTCGCATGGGGCAGAAGTCAATATATATCAAGCCCTCTCCACTATTACAATGCAAAGAGCTAAGACCCTTGCTGGATCTCCTACGCTCCAGATCAATCGCCTATAGATGGAAATTCCGGTTCTGCCTCTCTGCAACCAATCAAGGCTGCACAGCCACCCTGAGAGTGCCAGAAGACCTGGGTCATTCCTGCAACGTCCTAGAAATTGGAAAAGTGGAGCTACCAGATTGGTACAGCGACTTCCAACTACCTACGGTTCGAAATGCCACTTCAATGGAAGACGTCAGGGAAGCAGGACAACAGAGACTGAGAAGCCACAATACCAACATGCAGTAGCCTAAGGCACACTAACAAACAACAGCCCAACTGCTTCCCCATTACACCGAAGGTCACTGCTTTCCACCTAAAGGTGCCTAGCATCAAGCTAGGTCAGAAAACTATGGATCATGGTTGGTACTTTCCTTTCACTGATCTCCCACTAACTACCCGTTGATGATGGAACCACTCACTACTACCTCAAAACCCCCTATGCCCAAATATCTACCAAATTACACCCCTAAGTCCCAACCTCTCTTATTTGATCCCGGCGGGCAACCCGGGTTTGGACACATCCCCACGAAACCCACTCAACTATGACCCCCTTTTTATGGAAAAGCAAAAGACATAGCTTACAAGCCACCATCTAATATGAGTACAGCATGTTCTAGTACTTCGGCTAACAATGCACACCTTAATCTTAACCTACAAAGACAGAGCCTGAAACTATCAGACCTGGCGTATCTACACTTCCTGGCTCGCAAGAAGATCCATGGCTATAGGAAATTTTATGCCCTGTTTAGCATCTCTCACCCTTATTATCCCCTATCCCCCACACCCCATACATTCTCCCCATGGATATCCACTCTTTAGCACAAGATTATCATCCCTACCCCAAATCACTTACCCTCTAACCGTTTGATACCAGACCTCCATCCCAGTACCTTGATCCGTACATTTGTTAACACCTGTTCATATCTGTTGGCTTAAATACCTATGTAATGTTTAATACCTGTTTGAACGTTTTCAAGTTAAGACACTAAAGTATATTGCTTGATATATGTTCCCTGTCCAGTAGAATAACACTCGTGGGGTCCCCCGGGTAATAGCCCATTACCATTCCATACCCTTTACTGAGCCTTCCTGAACCCTGAATGCCACAACGAAATAGGCTCAATTCCCCTAATAAACCCCTCAATCACACGATCCAACGACAGCCCTACATATATGCACAAAAAGGAGAGTACACGTCGCTCTTCATCTGAAGACCGAATATTTCTCTCGACTAAAATCTGACCCCCTCTATGGAAACTCCATCAAGCAATAACCTCATAATCTTTACAGTTTTTCTTCCCTTTTATTTCTTTTTTTTATTCGCTTCCTTATGATTGTATGCGGTGATGGACATTTATCTCACCTATTAATGTATTTATTGTACCTATGAAAACCATCCCTGACAACTTTTGACAACCGCACACCACTGGTAATGCTCAGACCCAAACTCATTCAGAACCTCAACAACCATACTGCTCACAAAATCTCTCAAAAATCAGACAAACTTAAGTACACAAACTGTCTGCACGTACGCTGACTAAACTCTGTCCCACATACTCCCTCTGCACACTTAAAAACCCTACCACACTCTGGTGTTCACTTCACACGACCATCTCCAACATACTGGCCACAGGTTCACCAAACTTAAACTAACTCATCCTCTAACTCTCTCATCCAACTTCTACGGCCAACACCCTATTAGTATACCTCTTCTAAAACTCAAGCCTAGCCTCTACAGACAAACTCAGACCTCATAGGTTACGGAGACCAATCCTATCTCACATCCTCTACCAACCACTCCCCCAATCAGCAATCTATTTGCTGACCCATTCCGGATCCCCTTAAATACCCAGGTGAACTAGCTTTGGTCTAACTTCACCCCCGGACTTACCTCCCATCTGCCTCCCCCACCCCCTTCTAACTCTCTCCCTCTATTCTCATTCACACCCCCATCCCTGCCTTTATATAGGAAAACTCCAACAACCCCCTCTCTACGACCACTGATCCAAGTCGTACCCTTAACCTTTCCCCACCCAACCACTCCCCCTCACCTAGTCACTTACCCCACCTTTATCTCCGCCCATCTCTCTCTCCCCCCAGAACACATATATCAAAATCTATGGAAGGGAATCATACCAAGAAATACGCTAGCCCAATACACATTTGGCCTCAATAAACCAGAAAAGAAGTCACAAGTTTTAACTATCATGCACAAACTGAAAGCAGACATCGTATTCCTACAGGAGACTCATTTCAAAACAAACTCCATCCCCAAAATTAGTAACCCCTACTTTCCCACCGCACACCATGCCACCTCCTCTATGTCTTAAATGAAAGGAACCTCCATTATACTATCTAAAAACATTCCCCTCCAAATCACAGAAACACTGGCAGATGACCAGGGACAATATATCTTTATAAAAGGCACACTATGGGGAAAACCTATCACCCTGGCCAATGTATACAGTCCCAACACTGCCCAGGTACCCTTTTTCAGAAAAATTACAGGCCTGCTCTCCTCATTCCAATCAGGCATGTTGATACTAGGGGGAGACTTCAATGTCCCAATAGATCCCCTCATTGACTCCTCGACAGGCACCTCTCATCTTCCATACAGAGCACTCTGCCAAATCAGACTCTCATTACAAAATCTATCCCTCCATGACACATGGAGAAAACTTCAACCGCAAGAAAAAGATTATACCTCCCCCCCCCCCCACAACAAACACTCCCGCTTAGACTACTTATTTATCAGCCAACAAGATCTTCCTTACGCATACAAAGCAACAATTGAACCCATGACCATCTTGGACCATAACCCGATTGCACTCACAATTACCTTCCCTGAACGCACCCACAAATCAAAAATCTGGAGAATAGATTCCAACTTACTGACTGGTGAAGTCAGAGTACACGAACTTAGCACAGCTATCACTAACTACTTTAAAGAGAACAATACACCAGATGTCTCACCTTTCATCCAATGGGAGGCATACAAATGCGTAATACCTCCCACTGCTAAATCACACCTGATAGAAAACATTTTGGAAACACATTGCCCTAAATCTTTTACGCCAGAAATCGCCAACAAACTGGACCTGCCCATCACAAAACAAAAATTGGACACAGCACTTAAACAGCTAAAACTGGGGAAAAGCCCAGGCCCATACGGCTTATTGACCGCTTACTACAAGACATTTTCAAACATACTGTACTCACCCTTCCTTAGAGCATTCAATTATCTCTCCCCTGATCAATCACTCACCCCTAGTATGTTGGAAGAGCACATTGTAGTCATACATAAGGAAGGGGAATACCCCACACAAACAGCAAATTATAGGCCAATTTCCCTCTTAAACCTAGATATAAAAATGTTTGCTAAAATTCTTGCTAACAGACTTCTCCCCCTCCTCCCACCCATGATCGACTGAGACCAAGTAGGCTTTATCTCTGGTAGGGAGGCCAGGTATAATACTATCAAAGCTATTAACCTACACCAGCTTTTAGCCACCTCCAACTAAAAGGGCTTTTTTCTATCCTTGGATGCGGAGAAGGCATTTGACAGGGTAGCCTGGGACTACATGGAAGCGGTTAATAGTGTATAGGTGAATGCCTATTAAGCTTTACTCAAACCCAACTGTAAGAGTCTGCGCTAATGGCTTCCTGTCAAACGCCTTCCCTATCCTCAATGGTACGAGGCAAGGATGCCCCCTCTCCCCAATTATATTTGTCCTAACCTTAGAACCCTATCTGCGAGCGCTCAGAAACAACCCTAACATCAAAGGCGTTCGAACACCCATCAAAGTGTATAAATTAGCGGCTTTCGCCAATGACATTTTACTCTTTCTTACTGAACCACATACCTTACTCCCCAATCTCCTAGCGGAATTTACACAATTTCAATCTCAAGATTAATTTCTCCAAATCTTACACGCTCAATGTATCCCTTCCCAACCATATGATCACTCAATGTAAAATTAACTTCCCCTTCCAATGGCAGAACGCAGAAATTATATACCTGGGAATACAACTCCCAAGACATCTTGAAAACTTATATAGCAAAAATGACTTACCCTTACTACAAAACCTCACCAATGATTTCAAAAGATGGAACAAACCGATTTTTTCATGGTTTGGCAGAGCAGCCATTCTAAAAATGAATGCCTTGCCATGCCTTCTCTTTATCATATAAGCGGCACCCATTTACGTACCCCCTACCTTCTTTCAAAGCTATAAGAGCCTCTGCACCAAATTTCTCTGGGGAAATAAAAAACCCAGAATCAGCTTTTCATACCTTCCTTTGCCCAAACACAAAGGGGGGATAGGCTTACCAGACATTAAAAACTACCATAAATCCTGTCACCTAACCAGAATAATTGATTGGAACATCCCTGACAAACACAAGGACTGGGTTGCCTTAGAGGCCTCCTTCCCCCAAACACCACTACATTCCCTACTATGGTTACTCCAACAACATATCTCGCCAGACACACGTCTCCATACCCTAATCGGTTCAACCCTCAAAAACTGACGAGAGACATACAAAGCAACCTCACTGTCTTCAACTGCCAGACCCTTCACTCCCTTTTCTGAGAACCTTGACTTTCCTCCAGGGACACACAACTAATTTTTAAATAACAATTAGCCACACAATAAGGCTACAGTCCACTACCTATTTGAGCATGCTAAACCCCTGGCATATGACAAATGAAACTACCATTAAAAGAAGACAATCACAGCCCCTCTCCTTGGAACCACAGGCTTCTATCACACTACATTCAAGACCTAGACAGGAAGTTCAGGGTATCTAGACCTATAACTCCCTTCGAGAACCTCTGCCTCATGCAGGCTCCCCAATGTCACCTACTCTCCACAGCACACTCCTTTTTATGCATGAACACTCAATCAAATACAGGCAGACATGGTCCTCGTGGGAAAAAGACTTCTCACTATCCCTGTCCCCTGGAGAGTGGGAACAAATTTACAGTAACATACACAAAGACAACATTTTGACCAGATGGTACCACACCCCCACCTTAATCAACAAATTCAACCCAAAGACTTCAGACACCTGCTGGTGATGCAAAGAGGAGAGAGGGTCTCTCATACACATCTTTTGGGATTGTCCCCTCATCCAAACTTTCTGGTATGAGGTCCATCGGATTATCACTAAAGTAACCACATACTCCCTTGACTACACCCCAGCACAGCTACTCCTACACTACTCCATTTCCCCTAGTCCCAAATACCTCAAATCCCTCACCATGGACATGGTAAATACCGCCAAGCAATGCATTCCAACTCACTGGGGCATACCACAACCCCTCTCAATTAAAGAATGGCTAGCAAGGATAAACAGGATAGCCAAAATGGAATGCCTTATACATATAGCCCACGATACACCCACAAAATATTACACTAAATAGGCCTGTTGGACCCACTTTCAGACAACAAAAGAATACCAGGACATCAACACACCCAACACAGCACAGGATTCTGCCCAGTGCACCACCTCAACTTAATATGCCCAAAGACCAATCCTAATATTACATATACTGTCACAGTCACAAAAAGATTACCACAGGCAAAACCTTTTTTCAACCAGACTCTATCGGATAGCCTATCTCTTTGCCCACCTTCCCACGGAGAGAAAGAGAGATGGAAACCCACCCCTTCTGTACCCCCTTCCCCGATCCCCCTGCCCCCCCCTTTCAATCCTCATTGTACACCTATCACCTCAACCTACCTTACCCCTAGACTTAGATTGGAACCTAGACAGACAGAATCTGAGAGCACCTACCAGATAACCACTCAGCAGTAGGTAAGATCCTTCCATTGTCCTATCCAACAAGTCGGTAGAATCTTACACTCAGACTCCACGCACCACACTGAATCGTATAAACTAATTTGTCCGCATATCCTATTCCTACTAATCAGACCATAAGCCCTCGACCAGACCAACACTCACCATACATTGTTAAACCTACATGACACTCTAGGACAAACACAATTTGACAGACAGCCCCACGGTCCACTATATCCTCTCACTCCATCGCACAAACAACCAAACACCAAATCCCTCAAATGAACTAGACCTCCTGGATCTTATACTGTCGAAAGACACCCTTCATTAGGTTCGGGGTTCATAACCAGTCAATGCATCAAGCCTCCAGCAATTTGCTTTAAAAATCTTTTGTCTTTTACCTACTTCTGTATTATTGAAATTGTATTACATGATTCTGTGTTTAAACATGCTGTACTAAAACTGTTACTCTTTTTCCTAATAAAATCTTTATGGGGAAAAAAAAAACCTGTGTGCGTTTAATTTTTGCTTCCCCCTCACTTTCTGTCTCATTGACAAAGGTCAATCACCAGGACACACAGAGAAGGACAATCTACCTATAAAGAACACACATTTGAGAGGCTCTGCAATCTAAATACTTATTCCAATAGTTCCCACACAAAGAAATCTTCAAACTACCTCTTTGGCTTTAGTAAGACACACAGGCCTCCATGCAAATGGGCACCAAACCAAAATGGTAGAGGGTCTAAGGTGTCTTTAACTATTTATAATATTTATGATATAGTCAAATACAAACAGACAATGTATTTTGGAATCAACATCTTCTGCCACTGCCAGGCAGATCAGTGGTCTTTTTACAGTGTTTCTTTTATCCTTGTATGTGCATGTTGTGTCCTTTCATTCATCACATGTAAATTTCATTCCAATTTTGTTTATGTCCCCAATGTGAACCACCATCATGTCTGGATGGTTTCTTTTAAGATATATCAATAAATGTTTTTTATGCATTTTATTTTTTCTTCTTGGTGCATTGGTCTCCCCATTTAAAGTCCCAGAGGGGGTTTCTCTTGCTATAAACTATGTTTGGGATGGGGGCAGAATCGCTCTAAGTCTTTTGGGAACACAACTGACAGCAAAAAATATATATTCTTGATTAGTGCTATAAAAATGCAGTGATTAATGTAAAAATGACACTGGCAGGGAAGGGATTAACACTAGGGAGTGTTCCCTCTGTGTGATCTAACTGTAGGGGGGATGGGCTGGCAGGTACAACTGTCATGTCCCCTGTTAGAACCCCCAGATCCCCATTCTGCCTTTGTACTAGATGATTGCAGGTCACCGGCGGACATCGAACCTGCCCAACCCGCAATGGGCACGGGCCGCCGGCGGCGTGGTCCAGCCTGCGCAGAAGAGCTGACCTTTCCCAGTATAACAAAGGCGACTGGTCGGCAAGCGGTTAAGGTGTTTTGGAATCTTTCACCTTTGATTTGGTGCACATTTGTATGTCTAAGTATAGCACCCTCCTAGGTAGGTTTATAGGTTTTATTTAGTTAGCAAAGTGTGGTCTCGTGCTTAACAGGAAACAAAGGTAAAATATAGTAGTTTTCCTGCCTGACAGGGAGACTGAATTGGTGCAGCCAGGGAGTCCTGTGTGTTTAACCCCTCCAGGTCCGCGCTATTGCCGAAATACGGCTCCAGCGCGGACCTGAAATGCCGGGAGGACGTCCATGGACGTCCTCCCACTGCGCATGCTCCCGCGCGTGGAAACAAAGGACAATTCGTGCTCTGGTGTGAAACGATTGATTTATTTTGGATATTTGGATGGATCCTCCCACGATATGAATCTGTATGTTTACACGTGGTTTAGTTTCCACTTTCTAAGGTTTTGTGGAATTGGCGAACGGCTGGTCAGCGGAAACAATATGACCCTTTCCAGTCGAGAAGACGCGTCCGACCTGGTGCGGCGGCCGCCGGGCACGGGTAACGCCCAACCCGTCCAAGCTACAGGCGGCCACTGGACGTTAGTAGATCATGTTTCCGTCTTACCCCTAGAC
>BLSH010411801.1:252992-302504 GCA_018402905.1 Glandirana rugosa
ATGTTTGATACCCTTAACTAAATACCGCAAAAATAATAATAATAAAAAAAATGATCATTACCGCCGCTAGACGCTAAAAATAGCCCTGAAACTATAGGCCCGCCTGTACAGCCTGTAAAAACTGTGAAAAAACCCTGGTTACTGTAAATAAGTCGCTAGTCTTTAAATTTACAGGTGACTAAAAAAAAATAATAATAATAAAAACGCCATAAATCAATTCCCATAGTTTGTAGACGCGATAACTTTTGCGCAAACCAATCAATAAACGCCGATTGCGATTTTTTTTACCAAAAATATGTAGAAGAATATAAAATCGGCCAAACCCAATAAATAATTTTTTTTTTTTTTTTATTTTGGGATATTTATTAGAGCAAAAAGTAAAAAATATTGTTTTTTTTTCAAAATTGTCGCTCTTGGTTTTGTTCATAGCGCAAAAAATAAAAACCGCAGATGTGATCAAATACCACCAAAAGAAAGCTCTATTTGTGGGGAAAAAAGGACATCAATTTTATTTGGGTACAACGTCGCACGACCGCGCAATTGTCATTCAAAATGCGACAGCGCTGAAACCTGAAAATTGGTCTGGGCAGGAGGGGGGTTTAAGTGCCCAGTAAGGAAGTGGTTAAAGTTTACATACCCCAGTTCTTAATACCATGTGTTGCCCCCTTTAACATCAATGACAGCGTGAAGTCTTTTGTGGTATTTGTGGATGAGGCTCTTTATCTTCTCAGATGGTAAAGCTGCCCATTCCTCTTGACAAAAAACCTCCAGTTCCTGGAAATTCTTGGGCTGTCTTGCATGAAGCTCAATGATATTGAGGTCAGGAGACTGAGATGGCCACTCCAGAACCTTCACTTTATTCTGCTGTAGCCAATGACAGGTCGACTTGGCCTTGTGTTTCGGATCATTGTCATGTTGGAATGTCCAAGTACGTCCCATGCGCAGCTTCCTGGCTGTTGAATGCAAATGTTTCTCCAGTATTTTTTGATAACATACAGCATTCATCTTGCCATCAATTTTGACCAAATTTCCTGAGTCTTTGTAGCTCAAAACATCAGCGATCCACTTCTGTGTTTCACAAGCCTTGTTGACTCCTCATTATGGTTGTGGCCAAAATGCTCAATTTTGGTCTCATCGCTCCAAATGACTTTGTGCCAGAAGGTTTGAGGTTTGTCTCTGTGCTGTTTGGTGTATTGTAAGCGGGATACTTTGTGGCATTTGCATAGTAATGGCTTACTTCTGGCGACTTGACCATGCAGCCCATCTTTCTTCAAGTGCCTCTTTATTGTGCATCTTGAAACAGCCACGCCACATGTCCTGTATTTCACCTGAAGTTATTTGTGGGTTTTTCGTTGCATCCCAAACAATTTTCCTGGCAGTTGTAGCTAAAATCTCAGTTGGTCTACCTGACCGTGGTTTGGTTTCAACAGAACCCCTCATTTTCCACTTCTTGATTAGAGTTTGGACACTGCTGATTGGCATTCTCAATTCCTTGGATATCTTTTTATATCCCTTTACTGTTTTATACAGTTCAACTAACTTTTCCCACAGATCATTTGACAATTCTGTTGCTTTCCCCGTGATTCAGAATCCAGAAACGTCAATGCAGCACTGGATGAATGATGCAAGGGTCTGTCAGGAGTCCAGAAACTCATTGACCTTTTATACAACACACTAATCACAAGCAAACAGATCACAGGTGAGGATGGTTACCTTTAATAGCCATTCAAACCCCTTTGTGTCAACTTGTGTGCATGTTATCAGGCCAAAATCACCAGGGTATGTAAACTTTTGATCAGGATCATTTGGGTAGTTTCTGTTGTCATTATGATTTAAAAAGAGTAAACACAGTTGATTAATAATGAATGGCTTTAACCAAACACTAACCATGAGTGGATGAAATGTTTTTGTGTTATGACATCTTAAGAGTTCCCTTCACTGGGACAAAGGGGCCAACAGGGGAGGGCTGGCACCCATAGGCCTGGGGGGCAAGTCCAGTCATGTGGCCATTTGAACCACCGAATCAGCTCACCATCCATCTGCACCACATTGCCCGAGAGAGAGAGAGGGAGACTGCTTCACATTGCTTGAGAGAGAGAGAGAGAGAGAGAGAGAGAGAGGCCACTCCACACTGCACAGAGAGCGGGAGAGACCGCTTGACACTGCCTGCAGAGAGAGAGAGAGGGAGAGGGAGGGAGACTGCTCCACATTGCCCCAGACAGAGAGAGAGAGGCCACTCCGCACTGCACAGAGAGAGGGTGAGACCACTTCACATTGCCTGCAGAGAGAGATAGACCGCTTCCCATTGCCTGCAGAGAGAGAAAGACTGCTTCACATTGCCTGCATTGAAGCGGTCACTCTCTGTGTGGGCTTCTCTCAGAGACTGGTCTGCATGATTGCCCCCAGAGACACTGAGACAAAGAGCCTGCCTCTTCCCCACATCCAGTACACAGGCCAAAGAGACTGCATAAAGATGAATACTAAAGACTGCCACCACACTAAGCCCTACCTTTGGAGTCTGGACCTTCTCTGGTGAGTGAGCACCACACCACTGGGTAAGCTAAGCAAGCAGAGTAGCCGAGAGTCACAGTGAGCGCAGCAGGCTAAACACACAGGTCCTGCTGTCTCCCTGGGCACGACCACCAGATTCCCCAGGCTGCAGGCTTCTCCTGTGTGAATTGCGGGTAGTGAGAAATGCACATGCAGGTACACGCCGATGCACCAGCCCCCAGGGCCAGATTAAGGGCATGGTGGGCCTGGTGCTGCAGTGGAGCAGGTTTAAGAGTGGCAGGGATATGAGATAACATCATATCCCAGCTCTCCTCTTACTGGCCACCCTCCTGTGTTTCCAGGAGCCGGTGCTGGCTTGTGCCCAGACTTGGTTGCAGCCGCACAGGTGTAATGCTAAGGAAGCCTGGAATTTGATTTACCAAGCTTCCGCAAGAGCTGTGAGTTGGTGTGTGTTCTGAGGTGAGCGTTTTCCAGCCAACAGAATACAGTGATCACTGCCAGCAGCTATAGCAGCCAGCAGTGATTGACCAAAAAAAAAAAGACACGCTGGTTGTTCTGAAGTCAGTTAATAGATTGAATTCTGTACAACCAGTCTGCACATAGACTGAAATTCTACCAGTTCAGCAGAAATTTCAGTCTGTCTATGGTGGCTTAAGTCCACCAGTCTGTGGGTTTAATAATATCCTCAAATCTTCTGAAAGGGGTGTTCCACTTAGGTGTAGAAATTCACTTTGAATGCCACCTTATTCCCATAACTCTCTTTAGGTATAAGATGTGCAAACGGTAAGGTGAGTACTACCCACAGAGAGTAATGGAAATAAGGTGGCGTTCATAGTGAACCATGCCATTACTTGACGGCAGGCAGGGAGGAAATGTGAGATCACTCCTCACTGCCTGTCAAATGCCTCTGAGAAGTGACCTGAGTATGGGTCACTTTTCAGCAGAGTGGCAGTGCCTGCTGCAAGTCAATACACGCCTTTGAGCTCACACTGGTGTGCTGCGGTTTGGCTGCAGTGCTGGTGTACTGGCAGTTTTCTTTAGCCGCAGTCCCTCAGACTTCTTTTAGGTTGTGCGTTTTTGCTACATTTTCATAAAGTGCACCAAAGATGCAGCATGCTGGACTTTTTGTGCACTTTCAGAGCATTCAGTGATAATGTCCAATCTAATAGAGGTCTATGGGGCTAGGGCCACCATGCAGGAAGACAGCCAGTACACCAGCACTGCAGACAAAGCACAGCACAACAGTGTGAGCCCATTACATAGCACATAGGGTCAGGTACTGCCACAGGTTGCTAAAAATAGAACTCTTTAGCAGCAGAGAGGGGAGGGAGAGGTATTTGGGAGAGAGAGAGCAGGAAGGGAGGGAGAAGCTCACTTACATTGGATAGTCCAAGCCAGGAGGCTCACTGGATTTGAGCCAACTGCTCAATTTTAACTTTCCCACCCACGCATTCTCTTCACAGACAGCACATGCGCTGCCTGGAGTGTGGGCAGGGAAGGAGAGCAGCTCCAGCCTCTTCCAGCCATTCCTATGGAGGAAGGAGGGGCTGGGCTGCGCTCTGTAACACAGACAGAGGCGTCACTAGGGTGGGGCCAGAGGGGGCTCTGACCCCCCAACATTATGCTGTGCCCCCCCATGTGCCCCCCCAATCAAATGCCTTTTGTTGTAGCGGGTGCCCCACGGCTCCACATCTTGCCCGCTGCCAGAATAACATAGGCTCTCCTGAAGGAGAGCGTCCCCTGTCACTCCTGCAGGGGGGAGGGATTTCTCCCCCCTCCCTCTCCTCGCTGATACTCTGCATGATATGACAGTAATGGACACTCGCATCTGCTCCTTCTGAGTCCCTCCCCCTGACTGCATCTTCATTGGGAGGGAGGAGAGCTCAGAGCAAGTTCCACCACTGTAGGGGGGGCAAGCCTCCCATGAACTCAGTGACAGACAGTCTGATTTCTCCTGTCCATAAGACAAGAGAAGGACCAGCCTGTACACTGTGAGCCTGGTGTCTGCTGACTACAGCTGAGCTGAGCCGGGTGTCTGTGACACTCTTACACAGCCCAGCGATTACACCAGCCCCCCTCACTCCTCACACGGACCGGGAGATCAGAGGGGAATACAGCTCCTCCTCCCTCCCCTGTTCCTCCTGTGTATATCTGTCCCTCCCTCTTTGCTATCCATGCGGTTGTGTCTGAAACAGAGACGACGTGTGGACGGGCGGGAGACGGGCTTCCAAGACCGTCACATACTTTCTGTTCTAGTCAAGCAGGCCATAGATGGTACGAATTTCTTTCCTGCAACCACAGATTGCAAGAAAGAAATTCACATGATTCTCCCATCAACACAGTCAGTGATGACAGGGGAATCTCTCCTTATCAATTTTCCCATCGCGTTTCCTTCCTGGCAAAAAAGGCTCTTACATAATTGGGTGCTGCAACAAAATCCAGCTGGGTCCTGGAGATTATTTGTCATGCAAGTGTACATATTCATCAGCACTCCATGGATCCTTGTCCAAAATTTTCTTTATTTGAAAAGATCACATCACAGAGAACTGCACTAGCACTAGCAGTTCTCTGTGATGTGATCTTTTCAAATAAAGAAAATTTTGGACAAGGATCCACGGTGTGCTGACAAATATGTACACTTGCAGGGGAATCTCTCCTGCCCAGCCATTGTATTCTCCCAACAAACAGTGATTATCACTAGCGGTTATAGCGACCGCTAGCGATAATCATTAGAGTCTCCAGCAGGCTGGTTGTACCCAAGTCGTTTGAACAACTTGGTACATTCAGCCTGCCCACTTCTTGCTGAACCAGCTGAGATTTAAACTGTCTATGGATGGCCTTAGCACTTAGGCAGCACATACATTGATCACTTTTTTCATTCAACTATTAGGTTGAATGACAAAAAAAAAAAAGATCCAATTCTCCCATCTACAAAATCCAGGTGGATGGGGGTCCCATTGCGTGGGATTGTAATAAAGGGCCGTGTAACAGAAGCAAAGAGCACCAGGATATATATATTTGTGTATATATATATATATATATATATATATATATATATACACAGTATCTCACAAAAGTGAGTACACCCCTCACATATTTGCAGATATTTTATTCTATCTTTTCATGTGACAACACTGAAAAAATTGCACTTTGCTACAATGTAAAGTAGTGAGTGTACAGCTTGTATAACAGTGTACATTTGCTGTCATCTCAAAATAACTCAACACACAGCCATTAATGTCTAAACCGCTGGCAACAAAAGTGAGTACACCCCTAAGTGAAATTGTCCAAATTGGGCCCAATTAGCCATTTTTTCTCCCCGGTGTCATGTGACTTGTTAGTGTTACAAGGTCTCATGAGTGAATGGGGAGCAGGTGTGTTAAATTTGGTGTTATCTCACTCACTCTCTCATACTAGTCACTGGAAGTTCAACATGGCACTTTAAGGCAAAGAACTCTCTGAAGATCTGAAAAAAAGAATTGTTGCTCTTGTTGATCGATAAAGATGGCCTAGGCTATAAGAAGATTGCCAAGACCCTGAAACTGAGCTGCAGCACGGTGGCCAAGACCATACAGTGGTTTAACAGGACAGGTTCCACTCAGAACAGGCCTCGCCATGGTCCACAAAAGAAGTTGAGTGCCCATGCTTAGCGTCATATCCAGAGGTTGTCTTTGGGAAATACGTATGAGTGCTGCCAGCATTGCTGCAGAGGTTGAAGGGGTGGGGGGTCAGTCCCAGAAGGAAGCCTCTTCTAAAGATGATGCACAAGAAAGCCTGCAAACAGTTTGCTTAAGACAAGCAGACTAAGGACATGGATTACTGGAACCATGTCCTGTGGTCTGACAAGACCAAGATAAACTTATTTGGTTCAGATGGTGTCAAGCATGTGTGGCAGCAACAACCAAGTGAGGAGTACAAAGACAAGTGTGTCTTGCCTACATTCAAACATGGTGGTAGGAGTGTCATGGTCTGGGGCGGCATGAGTGCTACCGGCACTGGGGAGCTACAGTTCATTGAGGGAACCATGAATGCCAACATGTACTTTGACATACTGAAGCAGAGCATGATCCCCTCCCTTCAGAAAGTTAGACAAAGGGCAGTATTCCAACATGATAACGACCCCAAACACACCTCCAAGACAACTGCTGCCTTGCTAAAGAAGCTGAGGGTAAAAGTGATGGACTGGCCAAGCATGTCACTACTTTACAACGTAGCAAAGTGTAATTTCTTCAGTGTTGTCACATTAAAAGATAAAATAAAATATTTACAAAAATGTGAGGGGTGTACTCACTTTTGTGAGATACTGTATATATATATATATAATTACGTTTTTTAGTTGGCTCCTCTACTTTTGTCCCTGTCCCCCCACGTGCCCCCTAAATATGAAAGCTGGAGACACCACTGAACACAGACTGTCAGCCCTGTCTGTAACAGAACACATCGCTCACAGTATTGGATGGAGCTACCGCACTCGGCCAGCTCAGGAACTGCACATGCGCAGTACTGAGCTGGCAACACACAGGGCTGTTGATAGAAATCGCGGGGCCCCGTACAGACTATCTGACAGCCCCCCCCAACAAAGTATTAAAGCTATATTTCACTAAAAATACAATAAAACTATTAGCAGACACAAATACAACGTAATTCACAGAATCCCTGCTAAATCTAAAAGTTAAAACTGAGTTAATAAATACAAATGAAGATGAGATGAAAAAAATATATAGGCTCCGGGATCAGATAGACAGAGGGAGAGAAAAAAAGTTAAGCTCCATGCACACTGGGCTTAAAAAAAAAACTCCAGTTCAATTGGCAGAAAAAAACTCTCATATAGAACATTTTTTGTACAAAGTTTAGACGAGTTTAGGAGAACCAGAAGGGTTTTATTTTCTGTCTTTAAACGTTGAGCTTAAAATATGCTTGTAATCGTCCTAATGTGTATGGACACATAGGATAACATTGAGCTGCTTCTACAGGCAACACTAAATTCCTGTAGAAGCAACGTTTTTTAAGCTAGTGTGCATGGAGCCTAAGTTAGAGAGATAACAAACTCCAGTGCTGAGAGAAGGAGGGCCCACACAGTGAGAGGGATTAGTGAGGGATGACTGTTTCTTTTTTAGCAGATAAAAGCTAGCAGCAGGGAGAGGGAAGGAGAGCAGCTTTCTGCTGGAGGAAAAGAGACGCAATTGTCACTAATCCCCCTTGTGTGGGCCCCCCTGTGTGCACAGCAGCCTTTGCACAGCACATCAGAGCAGCCCAGGGGGCAATTGAACCCCTGCCCCCCCCACCCAGCCTGCCCCTGGGGCCAAGCCCAACTCCTGAAAAACAACCCCACACCATAATCCCCCATCCATCAAATGATTTGGACCAGTGCACAAAGCAAGCTGTTATAGCTGCAAAGGGTGGACCAACTCAATATTGAACCCTATGGACTAAGAATGTGATGATTAAAGTTCATGTGTGTGTAAAGGCAGGCATTCCAATACTTTTGGTAATATGGTGGATGTATGAACTGTCTTATCTGACAAAATGACATGTGTGCCAATGCAAAGAAATGCCCTCTGATCCAGAAACCTCTGACTTCAGCAGCAGCAGTAGTAGGGGTAGCAGAACAGGATGATTAAGAGCACACACCAGCCACCGAACGGACAAACAAGTAGCAGAGGCACACTGTTGATGCAACTTCCGTACTCATGTTGCTCTTTTCTGCAAAGTGCAAGTTGCTTTCTCCCAGTCTGCTGTGCATGGAACTATAAAAGTATAGCGCTACCCCCACAGGACCCGCTGAATAGGATGGGTCTATGCCTTTACCAAGGGCCTCAGTCCTTCTTATATGCCAGATTGAGTGTAAAAGCAAGTAAACACATTGAAGCACGGCAAATAATTCCTATTACCCAATACTAGTGCTATATCAAAAGCAGGCACCAAACCAGTTAGCAAAGGTAATCTTAATACATTATCAGTACATACAAATAAATGAGCTACTATGGCAACACAGTTCAGCATAGAAAATGGCTAACAGTAGGGGCTAACCATAAAATGGCATGTAACGCCCAGGTCAGCATAAACAGTAGCAGCGCCACCTGAAGTGTAACTGTGAGCAGCAATGAAGCTCCTATATGAAGCATTTGTGCACTTAATGACAGTTTTAGTAAACCAGCATGCAGTATAAGATCAGTTAAGATGAAGTAAATCTGCAGTATAGAGTCAGTATAGGTGCAGTATACTTAGTCCTGCTTCCAGTAACTCAGTCCCTACTAGCATTGTGAACAATAGGCAGTGAACCATCTTACTCATTCCTGAGGTACTGCGGTGAACTCTCTCTGTAGAAGTGGGCCCCTCAGTCTCTCCACAGAATGCTTCCAGTGATCAGCGATGGGAAGTAGAGGGTGAGAGGATGCTCTGTTCTCCCTGCAGTAGCTGTAGATGTGAATGTTGAGGTCTGTGCTGCCCTGGGTGGGGCCCCAAGTTTTAGTTTCTAGCTCTGGTCACTCGCCCCATTCAGATGATGTATGTGCACCAGAACCGATGTGCACATTTGGCTCTGCACTGCAAAGGGGAGGAGGTTTCCGGTGCAGTCTGGTAAAAACTATTCTACCACTCCCCTTTCTCCTCAATTGCCTATGGGAACTGTATTGTAAAGGTCTATTAATCCCATTCTGTGATTGATGTTTCAGACTACAATTCCCATAATCCTCAGCATTCTGCATTGCAGTCCATAGGCGTTCCTGCCTATAGTTCTCCCTCAGCTAAACGAAGGGGATACTGTAACACAACTCCCAGCACAGCAATAGAGAGGGAAAGTAAAACTAACTGTAAAAAGGACTTTATCTCCTTCATGTTTCTGTAGTCCAGCATTTGGCTATAGAAGTTTGAGGTACTTACACTAGCTGCTTTTGAAACTTATATTTGTTTCCAGATGAATATATATGGCATTAACTGAAATGTTTTTCTGTCTGGAATTCAGCTTTGTGTCCATGCCCCAAGGAAATATTTGATCCTGGTACAGTTGGCATTGAGCTCCATCATCACTGACCCCTATCACAAAATTCTATTTTTTAAGAACATGTCTTCTACTCCCGGTTCAGAAAGAGAAAAGAAGTAGTTGTGGGGCCTCGCATGTGTATGTATGCCCAAAATCTGAACATTTAGGTATTTCAGAGGGCTGCAGTGCCATACTGGAAAGGACTGGAAAGGCAAAGGGCGATGTGAAAATAAGAGCAAGCGGCTGATGGCACCTGTAGTACAGTGTTGTACTGCATGCTATGTAGACAGCAGAAAATGGTTAAGACCTCATTCAATTTTTTTCCTTGCCCTAGAGACCAATAGAAAATAAGAGGAACTCTCTCAAAAGCTGTAGGAAATCCCCTCTTAGACTGTTATCACCTGAACTGATGTCCCCATTGGAAACCCACTGTTCCTGTGATAACTGAAAATGTGAAGTTCCCATCATTTTATGTATTGGGGACGAGGTTCAACAGGACAAATAGAGAGGGTAACTTTCCCTAGCGTGAACAAGGACAGCAGTAAAATCTAAATTTATTTTTCTTTTCTTGGGCAAAAACCAAGACAAAAAAAACAGATCTGTTTTAATACGCTTATCTTATTTAACCTTTTTTTTAAAAATTGAGATTTGGTTGTTTGGATTAGGGGTTGGAAACCTTTAAAAGTTCTCCCAAAATAAGGATGCTTACATCTATGGCTCTGTAACATTTGTACAACAGAGATGTTCCACTGCTAAAGAAGAGTTAATATCCTGTAGGAAGCTGGATAATGGACTCTTGAGCTAGCCCATATAAATAAAATGTGCTGAAGAGAAACCTATCATGTTCTTTTGCTGTTCTTATCTCAAATTATATATTTCCCAGATTGTAGTTATTACAAGAGCTTTCCTTTGCAGTAAAATAAATTGTTCAGCCATGCATAGCCTCCCCATCTGGGCTAAAAAGAATTTTACGTATCATAAAATATACAAGACAAACAGCAATTTTCAGCTACATTTTGAGCCCTTATTTTAGAGTTTGTTTTTTTTTTTAGTTCTTTTTTTTTTTTTTTGCTTTGTATGTTAAACCGTTGTGCTGAGGTGCAGATCTGGCATCATTGTGTGGTGGTGCACTTTCCATTATGTACATGTAGCCGTTACAACCATTTTATTCTGAGACTTGAAACATATGTCACAAGTGATGTTTATGTGCTTCAAGTCTAGGCTTTCACACAACATTAACCCATGTGCTGACAGAAGGACAGCGCTGTGTTGCAGTGTGGGGTGCAGCTGCTGGGTGCATCATGTGATGTCTCTGGGCGACTGAATATTAAAGCAAAAATAATCATAAGGACACGTGCTCCAAAATACAGCAGACTTTCTTAGTGGTGAAGCAAAATGCACGTTTAAAGCCTCATGTTTATTCATGGTTATAGTAAAAAAAATTCAACAGAAGCTGATTCTACCAAATTGTGAACAGAGGTCTACACTCTATTAAGAAATCAGGATCTTTGGGGGTCCTAAAGAACAATAGGGGTAGGTGAGCCAAGCAGTCAAAAGGATTGTTGATCATGGTAATCATCTAAGCATATTTCCCAATTTCCTGCAATATGGAAACCACTGTTATATGGTCCAGCTATTACTTTATTCCAATAAAGGTCAGAGGGACAATTGAAAGAGTATCCAGCATTTGTTAGGGGTCCAAAAAGATTCCCTTCTTCAGGGCTTGAGATTGAAATTGTGTTCAGACTAGAAGTGAACTGGTATTTATTCCTACATTATAGCACAAATTATGTTATTGGATAAACCAACAAGTGCCCAATTTCACCATTATTTTTTACATTGACTTCTCAGAATAACAAAAGTTATAATTTAGAGTTTGGATGAAACGTTTAGCACAGTAAAATACTTTTTATATTTAAATAATATATTCTGTATACAGTTGTATACATCAAAACAAAAATAAGAGCAACCGAGCAGCCAAAAGAGACAGAGGGATTTGCTTAAAAAAGAAAGACTGACCCTCCAAATGAGGGACAGTTGGAGATATGTCTAAGCCCTACTGAAGCTACAAAGTTATTTTATTTACAATATTGGTTCTGGGGATCTGTGGCTATTCTTTTTTTCACAAGATAGAAAAATGTTTCAAGAGCCCACACAGGTGGTTCTCTAGATCTTAATATATTTCCAAATGATCTTCCATAAATTTTAGGTGTATCTATACAATGGAAGTAAATCATATATAGACTCTTTATAAATCCTGTTACAGGCAGTCCCCGGGTTACAAACAAGATAGGTTCTGTCTGTGGATTTGTTCTTAAAACAGAGTTCCACCCACAAATACATCTTTATATATTTAAGATCCTCTATGCATGATGAATCACCTTTGGAAAAAAAATATATATATACTCACCCTAAGTGCCCTGTTGCTATGTGGTCCCTGTAATTTTCCACTTCCTGATCAGTGGCACTCCGCATCACTTCCTGCCTCGCCTGGGCTCATGGGAGATGTGAGTCATCATTTCCCATGAGTCAGTGGACATCCCTGGGCTGTAAAATTGCGTTATTTCCAGAGAGGAAAAGACACGATTTTTTGGGGGAGAGACATGTTATCTATGTTGCCATAGCAAAGTGACGGGACCTTCCTCCATCACTGCCCATTGTTATGGCAACGAGACATACACTCAAGATTGAGAGGTGCATGCTGGTTACCCAGCATGCACCTTATCCAGGAAGAGACTAAAGGAGGGTGCAAGTGGGCTTCACATGCCCACACCTAAGATGGGAACTCCCAGTAAAGAAAAAAATCAGCAATATAAGTACAAAATAAATAGGAAGACTACCCAGATTTAAAGATCAATTACCTTATTTGTGTAATGAATACTAACTAGGTGGATGCCAGCAAAAAAAAAAAAATTATGTGGGCGGAACTCTGCTTTAAAGTGGTTCTAAAGGAAGAAGGTTTTGTATCTTAATGCATTCTATGCATTAAGATACAAAACCTTCTGTGTGCAGCAGCCCCCCTCTCCCCACCCAATACCTACCTGAGCCCAATTTCGATCCAGCTATGTTGCACAAAAGCCTCAGCTGTCCCCTCCCTCATTCACAGAAGTCGGCACCATTGGTTCCCAATCCTGTCGATCAGTCAGTAAGCCAATGAGGAGGGGGGGGCTGGGCCCAGCAGCAGCCCCATTTCTGAATGGACACACAGAGCAGAGGCTCGGCTCAGGTTCCCCCATAACAAGCTGCTTGCTGTGGGGACATTTGCCAGGAAGGAGGGACCAGGATCCCAGAAAAGGAGGATCTGGGCTGCTCTGTGCAAAACCACTACACAGAACAGGTATGACCTGTTTGTTATTTTTAACAAATTCAAGACCAAGCCTATTTCTGACACTTGTTGTTTACAAGTTAAAAATAGGTATTTTGTTGCTAAAAAAATAATTAGCACCCCCAAATATTATATATATATTTTTAGCAGAGACTCTGGAGCATAAAATGGAGGTTGTTGCAATTTTTTATGTCACACAGTATTTGCGCAGTGGTCTTTAAAATGCAATTTTTTTTAGAGAAAATACACTTCATTGAATTTAAAGAAAACAAAATAGTAAAGTTAGCTCAATTTCTTTGTATAGTGTGAAAGATGACATTATGCAGAGTAAATAGTTACCAACATGTTACACTTTAAAATTGCACACATTGGTGGAACGGCGACAAACTACTGTACTTTAAAATCTCCACAGGCAACACTTTAAACATTTTAACGGTTACCTGTTTAATTACAGAGGAGGTCTAATGCTAGAATTATTGCTCTCACTCTAATGTTTGTGGTGAGACCCCAAACCCCTCCCCTGCACTTCAACCTATTTAAAATGCCAAAATATGCATTTTTTAATACTTTGGATTTTTTAAAATCGGCGCCGTTTGCTGCTGAGTAAACCATAAGTGACGTGGTGATGTTGCTTCTGGGTTACTACATCGGCGACCCCATCGAAGTCGATTCCGACTTTGTCCGGGTCTCTGGCCAACCGGCGGACGTGCCGGCTGGTTGCTCGGGTCTCCCAGTGGGACGGGAGACCCGGGTGGAGCAGGGCGGCGGGAGGGGGGAGTCCCCTCCCACTGCTAGTGATGACGGCTGAGCGACTGCTTAGCCGCATTAGTTGTCATCGCATGAAAGCCGACCATCCGCATCACCCCGCTACAATCACTTCCTCAAAATGACGTACATGTACGTGATTTTGTGTGAAATAGTTAAACAAATAAAAAAACAAGACATTATTATCACTTTAAGTTTAATTTGTATGAAAGTTGGAACAGGTACAGGTTTTAATATTAAAAAATTACAGAAGTGAATTTCCCTTCCTAAGGGTAGCTTCCCTCTCACTTCCTGTTGTCTCCCTCCTTTTGTAAGTATGAGTCGGATGTATGTAACTCTGGGACTGACTGTATTGAGGTTGTCATAACTATTTAATATAACATTGTAGAGAATTTCAGAGCTTTACACTGTTGATCCTTTCAAAACTGGCGGTAAAGTCTTCTTTCTTACATACGCAACTGACATCCAACTTTACAGAATGATGAATTTTCATTCTGACCTTGGACATTTCAATTACGTTGACTTCAATATGTCTTCATTTTTTTTCTAAACTGGACATACCCAATTCTTGCAAACTTTTATTTTGAGCCCTTCGATCACATTTATTCATTTAGTTGGCTTTCTTTTGAACTCTAACAATGTTCCTGCCTGAAAAGGGCTCTAAGCCTTCCCTGCTATCCTAATAAAGGAATACTGTATACACCTCATTTGGAGAGTGTTACCCTCTACAATAAACACCTGACAGAGGTTCTAGTCCCTGCCCTGTTCTGGAATTAGTTGGTAATAACATAAATACAAATTCCAGTGCACTCTATTCAGTGATCAGACTGGATTATAAAAAGGTGCCATGGTTAAATGGTGGATGGAGCTGCCAAAACCAATCCAAATGCATATCTAATCCAAGATATCACCAGCACAGCCATGTTCAAACAAAACACAGGATACTTTTAATGTCACTTACAAAAGCAATATTTTGAAGTCACTAAGAACCTTTTACTCAGGCAGCAGTGACAGTGACTACAGAGCTTCCTGATAACGCATTATTTATGCGAAACACATTGACGCTAGTTGTGCGACGGTAACGTCACATCCTGCCGAGCATCCGCATCCAAACCGAGGCTTGACCCGCACCTAGGTGCTCCTGTGTCTACAGCCTCATTGCTGTATTTCTGTAGTGTAGGGTCTAAGGGACTGCAGCCTCTGACTTCCTGAGTTGTAAACGGCATTCACAGGCAGCTTATCGGAACGCTGGACAGACTTGGTGCCGGTCTAAAGGCACAGATAAATGTGAGTGTTCATTTTATCAATTTTAAAGCAAATAAAAGTTTACTAGAACATTGCGCAATGATAGCCATTTGTTCTTCATGAGCCATTGGGGAACCTAATTTACTGGTGTATGGAAAGGCAAGGCAGCAGTGTGATACAGATCCAGCCATATCTCATCTTTATTTAAAGAAAAAGGTGCCTTTTTGATTGGTATCTGGTGAGTGCATTTAGTGGAAGGTGGAGGTGGATCACGAATCACAACAAGCTTTTTGGATTTGCACAAGTTGTAATATAGCACGTGTAATCACTTTAATAAAGTACTTTATTCGGACTACATTTTACTTGGATTTTATATTTTTCACTTACAGCTGTATATGTATTTGATGTAATAATGACGTATTTATAATTTTGGCACAAATGTTTATCTAAATAGGGGGAGCGTGGATATCACTATATGACTGACAGTGACTACTACCTGAAGAAGAGGTCCTCATCAGCCTAGAAACCTTTGAACATGGTATACTGGTAACATCTTAGATTGAGGCTGTCAATTTTTGTCTGGGAGAGGCAACTGTTCCATTTTTTGTCCAGCTCCTTCCTCCCAGAGAATGTTTGATCTGAGGGAGTAAGGCTGCCCATCATTGAAGGATTGACATAAAAGATGTACCCCCCCCCCCCCCATTGGTCCTCAAAATGGAATTCAAACCTAGCACAAACTATTATTAAAAATGTTCCCTCCCCCACCTGTCATGTGATCCTGTAGCTCTGGCTCCCCCTGTGTCATTGAACACTCAACAATGGCTGGGAATTCCAGAAGCTGTGACTTCACTCATAGGCTCCCATAGCGGAGCCATTGTCAGCGCTCCCTCCTCTAACCTGCAGCTGTCGCTCACTGACACAGGGTTGCCAGAGTTGCAGGATCATGTGACTAAAAAAAGGTTAGTTTACAGATCTTTTTTTGTACAGGGTAGGCAGCATAGGTAGGAGGAGGAAAAGTGAATATTTTCAAAAATAATTAGAATAATGGCCAGTTCAATATGTTTGCACCTTCAGCAAAGTCACAATGTTTATTGGACTATGTTAGCATTTAAAACTTAAAACTGAGCTCCAGACAAATAAAAATCCAGACATTAAAGTGTGATTAAACCCACAACATTAAAATCAGCTTGTTATACTCACTTTGGAACCTAAGCAGTTTATCCTGTGAATTGGGTAAAAAGGCTGTTTGATCCTGTCTTCTCTGATCCACCTCTTTTTTCACAGTCCTCAATTCATCTCCTGATAGTACAGAGCCTTGGGGACACTCTGCACATGCTCAGTTTGGTGTTTGTTGCTAGAGAGTTTTTTTTTTTGGGAGGGTGCTGTCAGGTAGGCTCTGTCAGAAGACAGAATAATAGCAGCAGAATAATCTCTGTACCCCAAATGCCTGGAAGAAGAGGAGCGTTAGCACGTGCTAATGTGCAAGCGCATACGGACAATAGCACGCCCGAATGTGCGCGTCACATTCTGTGACAGATAAGGGCGGCAAATGGGCTATTTAGCTGGATCAGCACCCAGGATCAGTGCTGTCTCTTCTACAGCATTCTGTGAGTATCTTGTTACCTGTATCTACTCTTGAAGTATTGACCCGGCTTGTTCCTGACTATTCCTGTTTTCCACCTGCATCGACCCCGGCTTATTCTTTGACCATTCTCCTGCCTCCGCATCTGTGCTTGATCTGATACTTTTGTGTATGACCTGGTTTGTCTGATTCTGCTTATGTTCCAGCCCCTCCAGAGCTACAGAGTTGCTAGCACCTGTCCAGCTACCTTTGGGACCTGCTCTTCGGCTAAGTACCAGCCTGTTCCTGCCCACGGAGACCCACTGCCATCTGGTGGACTACTGGATCAGCAGCCCTACAGCAAGCACATTTACCAGCACTCGTGCGACTCTGCACTCCTGCGCCACCTGTATACTCTACCAGGGGCCCCGAGTTAGAGGTGCAAGAGAGGCCTTCCTCTGCATAAACCAGACTCTACCCAACAAGTACTTGACAGGTCATGTGATCAGCACAGGGCCAATCAGCACTGTCCAGACAGAGGGTCAGGGGTCATGCAGCCTCATAAGACATTCAGAGGAGAATAAAAACTCCTCCTGCAAGCATCAACTAGCGCTTGGCCAGACACTGATAGAAGTCACAAGACTGCTATATACCGCTGATGAGAAAGGGTATTTAGCAGTTTATATTTACTAAAATAATTGCATTTCCATGTACTGTAGGAGATCAGATATAGTAAATGCAGGGTCCTGGGTTTAGTAACACCTTAATGAAGCTCTCATTCATCATAGTATCAAGTATACTTTTTAAAATCAGCAGTACAAGTACCTGAGTTAACTCATTATTAGCATCTTGCAGTCCCTGCGCAGCAGAGTTTAGCAAGGGAGAGTAAGAAGATGCCAAAGGAACCAATCAATTGTGCTGCAGTGCATTAAACTTGCTGATGGAGAGAAATCCAAATCCGTTGGTAGGCAAAACAACTGCTGTGGCAGAGTGCCCCTTTATCCACTGCCAGGTGCAGGTCCCTTTAATGCAAACTCCCACAATCCTCTGGGCTCCCAGCATCCCCTGAGCTCTTGGGCACACCCCAGAGATATAAATTCCAGCTTCCTGTGCTTAGAGAGACCTGCCTGATGGGACAGCAGTGGCTGGGCAAGGGAACTGTCACCAGGTGCTGGGCTCTCCCCTGTTAAGTCACTGGAGAGGACTTTGCTACAGTCCATTTGGAGATGCTGTCCATGCAGTGGGGTGGCCCTATCTTCAGCCGCCAGAACCTCCTGACCGAAGGCAACAGCAGCAATGCCAGTGTAAAGTCTGTGCCAGCTGCAGATGCACCCAGTCATTAGCTTTCCAGTACTGTCCTTTGTAAGGTGGACACGTGAGAGGCATTATCTCTTTCTCTCCCCTAAGCTGAGCGGAGCTCAGGAACTCAGGAACACGGGGACATGACCTCAAACTAACTGGGGGGGAGTTCAAAACTAATCTTAGAAAGTATTATTTTACTGAAAGGGTGGTTGATGATTGGAATAAACTACCAACAGAGGTTGTGAGACAGTCAACAGTAAATGGCTTCAAACATGCTTGGGATAAACATAAATCCATAGTCAGACAACAAGGTTAATGTAAAAAAATAAAAATAAAAAGGGGCAGACTCGATGGACTACTCAGTCTTTTTCTGCCGTCACTTTTCTATGTTTCTATGTAACTCTACTGCCATCAAGTGACAATTTGTAGAATTGTTCTAATATGTACCACTCCCATTTTCCCTACTGTCAACATTCATGTTCTATACTGCACTCCCCTGTTCATATGATATCTCCTATGCAATGTTATGTTGATTTGCATTGTTTAGTAAAGCAAAAATTGCATATCATCACTGGTCTGATCATTTGGCTGATACCATTACACAACACTGTCATTTACTGTATGTATCTCATTTGTGTATATAACTGTTTGCCTGGATTTAGTTTTACTTGATTGATTTCACAGTTTGCCTGAAGTTGCTCTTTACAGCATCTGGTCCCATTGAAAGATTGACTATAGAATATGTTAATGTTGCACATGATGTTTACTGGCGCTGGCTAGCTATCACCTGCATGGCAGAAAGTACAGCAACACAACCTGGTCTCCAGTTACATGAACAAAGGCTTGCTGTAAATCACGCTCCGCTCTGTCTTCCGAACCTCGGATTACCAGAGCTTTTGTAGTAGACATTTAGCTTCAATCACCATTGGACAAAACTCATTACAGTTTGATGGATGCTCGTTTTCTATATAACAAGGGTTGGTATGCCCCATCCAGCTCCCTAGGGACCAGTTATCACATAGTAAAGGCATAATTACAAGTGATGTTTCAGGATTATTTCACCGTAGCCAATCAAATTGCACATTATCACGGTGAGTTACGTTCTGATCCCAACTCATGACAAGGTCAATATTTGCACACAGCTTAATGCCAAAACAGGAATAATTCACTGGCTTTTCAAATTGATGTTGAGAAACTTAATTCACTCTGCCATCTGGTATGTTTCATAGTTTAATAAAGGCACCGTTAAAATGAAATTACTTTCCAAAAGACTTTCTATTAAAAAAAAAAAAAAAAATAATACTAATAATTGCACAGGTTATTCCAAAGACTGATAAAGCAGAATATATTAAATAGGATTGTTACCTATTATAATGGAAATACATTTATATAAATTTATAATATTATAAGCCTTTGGATGGAAGAATCTCTTGCTTTTCTTAGGCCTGATTAAACTCAAAGGTGAAAAAAGTCTGTATATTTGGCCAGTGAAATATAAAAATGTGCAGTGCATTTTTGTTAGTTGTTATACAGTTTATAAAGAATGTTTGACTTGGTATATCTACACCATCCACCTGTCCAAAAAAGCATCTCCAGAAAAACTAAAGTCTTTCTTTTCCTATCTGAATAGGACCATGCCTTTTAACTCCCAGATCCTACACATCCCCGACAGCCAAGCTTGGATTCTAGGGTGCCAGTATTTACAGTGAGACTGTGACCAGCGGGAGTAGGAAATACCTCAAGCTTGGTGGTAAGTGGAAGTAAAAAAAATTACATAATACCTGTGGTCAGTAGGAATAGTGCCCCATCATTGGTATTAATGGCACCCGTTCTGCTTGTATTAAGTTCTCTAAATTATGTTGTTAGTAAATCCATTGTTCTATTATATGTTTTTTTTTTTTTTAACTAACCTTTGTTTCCTCCTTGCTGAGCGCTTCCATCTTGATTGTGGGCATGCGAAGCCCACTAGGCCTCCCCAGCATGCACCTCCCAAACTCTCGCATGTGCATTACAAACAGGGCATTGCACAGGGATTGATGGCGCTTCGATCTTGCATCACATCATTTCCTGTTTGGAAATAATGCGTTGCAAACAGGTGGCGATGCCCAATGACTCCTGGGAATGATGACACACATCTCCCAGGAGCAGAGGCACCGCAGGAAATGGCCACGCCCCCAAAGGAGGAAGAAAACACATGACACCCTAGCAACAAGATACACAGAGCTAGGAAAGAAAAATAACCACATGTTGTTCAACTTGCAGGACTGTAGCCATTGAAGCAAAGATTCAATTATGGGTGGAACACCACTTTAATGGAAGGAATAGTGCCTCTTAAATGGCACCAATAGGAATAATTGTTCCCCATTGTTAGTGTCCGTGGGAGGAACAGTGCCCCGTCTTTGGTGTTAATGGGAGCTATAGTGCCCATAGTTGGTGTCAATGGGAGGAATAGTGCCTCACTGTTGGTGTCAGTGGGAGCAATAGGGGGCAACCAGAGGGCCCATCTGACCCATGGGCAGCAGTTTGGAGACCACTTAACAAGAATCCCTAGCTTTGATCCCAAAATTACAATGCTTACACTAGGATCTAATGCTCCACCAACACTTTTTCATATATAACTGGCTAGGAATTTTTGACATTGTAATGTCAGACTGCATTGCTAGACTTCACCAAAAGGTGCCACTGCATATGAAAATATTATGGTATCTTCCAGTTGCTACCCAGAGATGAAACATCCACAAACACACAGGTAACTTCTACAATGGAATGTGTTTGGCTGGTTATACTGTATTGTATAAGTGTTTATGGGGAGGAGGGGGAAGAAGTTTTTGCAAAATACTTTCCTCATTATATAGACTTCTATTAAGTGCAAACATAAATTAACCTAAAAGAGTAGATTCTTTATAATCCATCTGAGACACATATACTATATGTAAATCAGTCACATGACAAACTATGATTTAAACATAGAAGATTAATGACAGAAAAAGACCAAGTGATCCATTTAGTCTGCTTTTTTACTTTAAGTATAGACCTATGTTTGTCCCAATTATGTTTAAACACAGTACTTCTGTTCAAAGCATAAACTACTCTTTCAGTAAAATAACATTTTCTAAGGTAAGTTTTAAAATGTCCTTCTGCAAGTTTGAGGTCAGGCCCCCATGTTCTTGATGTTAGCTTCATACTGAAAAACTGCCCTCCTGAACCTCATTCACACCTGTGAAAGCTACAGTTTCATGAAAATATAAATCATCCACAGAAGATGGCTATGTTTTTACCACTTCAGATTTACGCTATAAATCATCAAAGCTTTTGCAGGAAGTCTCATCTACTCTCAGGTCATTTCTATGGATAGCTCTGTACTCAATGTGATGTAGAAGCATGGGCCCTTCCATAAGAATTAATGGACAGTATGTACAGGGTGGGCCATTTATATGGATACACCTTAATAAAATGGGAATGGTTGGTGATATTAACGTCCTGTTTGTGGCACATTAGTATATGTGAGGGGGGAAACTTTTCAAGATGGGTGGTGACCATGGCGGCCATTTTGAAGTCGGCCATTTTGAATCCAACTTTTGTTTTTTCAATAGGAAGAGGGTCATGTGACACATCAAACTTATTGGTAATTTGACAAGAAAAACAATGGTGTGCTTGGTTTTAAAGTAACTTTATTCTTTCATGAGTTATTTACAAGTTTCTGACCACTTATAAAATGTGTTCAATGTGCTGCCCATTGTGTTGGATTGTCAATGCAACCCTCTTCTCCCACTCTTCACACACTGATAGCAACACCGCAGGAGAAATGCTAGCACAGGATTCCAGTATCCGTAGTTTCAGGTGCTGCACATCTTGTATCTTCACAGCATAGACAATTGCCTTCAGATGACCCCAAAGATAAAAGTCTAAGGGGGTCAGATCGGGAGACCTTTGGGGCCATTCAACTGGATTGGTCGTCGTGGGCCAGTTGAATGGCCCCCAAGGTCTCCCGATCTGACCCCCTTAGACTTTTATCTTTGGGGTCATCTGAAGGCAATTGTCTATGCTGTGAAGATACGAGATGTGCAGCACCTGAAACAACGGATACTGGAAGCCTGTGCTAGCATTTCTCCTGCGGTGTTGCTATCACTATGTGAAGAGTGGGAGAAGAGGGTTGCATTGACAATCCAACACAATGGGCAGCACATTGAACACATTTTATAAGTGGTCAGAAACTTGTAAATAACTCATGAAAGAATAAAGTTATGTTAAAACCAAGCACACCATTGTTTTTCTTGTCAAATTCCCAATAAGTTTGATGTGTCACATGACCCTCTTCCTATTGAAAAAACAAAAGTTGGATTCAAAATGTCCGACTTCAAAATGGCCGCCATGGTCACCACCCATCTTGAAAAGTTTCCCCCCTCACACATACTAATCTGCCACAAACAGGAAGTTAATATCACCAACCATTCCCATTTTATTAAGGTGTATCCATATAAATGGCCCACCCTGTATGTGCAGCAGGTGCAGCATCCAGCCAGGACGGTTAGGAAGTGAAGACTGTGTGGCTCTGGGAAGGGCCACACAGTGAAGATTCCATGAGTCAGCCCCACAAGAAATCCACTATTAGAGAGTAAGAACCCACAACACAGAATAACTTCACTATTAGTAAAGTTGTCCTTTAATTAAGCACAGTCTGCAGCTAATGTCCCATCAAACCACAAGCTCATAAGAACGGCATTATCTACACATATCACAGCTACATCCCATTAAAAGATTTAAAGACATTCAATTGCTACATGATATAATAATTCCATCACAATTAAATGACAGCATATATGAGGCAAAAAAAAAACACTACAATTTTATCCTAATAACTAGAAAACGAATCTGGTAGGTTGGAGAAAGTTGAGCTAGCAGAAACCAGAACAGCCTTTTTCAACAAGGGTACCCAGGCACCTTGGGGTGCCTTGAGGTTTCTTTAGGGGTGCCTTAGCAAAATGGCTAAAAATTGCCTAAAAATGTATAAAAGCCAGCATTAGGATCAAGCTTGCCTTTTAGTTACACAAAGTCACAAGTTTTTATTTTGCACCATTTCAACCTTGTAGATCCCCGCATCCTAACAACCAGTGACGTCATCAACAGTCAGTGTTGATAAGAAGGGTGTTGATCACCTGCACAACATACTTGTTTGCACCTCTCCATCAGCACTGGGGTCACATTAGCTGAGTGATGGAGAGAAACTGAGGGAGAGAGAAACACTGGAATACTAGTCAGTACCAGTGTGCAAAAGTGTATTTGCTTTGGAAGAATAAATCACCTCTAATGTTTAGTGCCCTACGTGTGTCAATGCTGCCACATTATGTAAAACTATTAGAATAGTTTCTTACATTTTAGAATGGGGTGTCTTGAGATTTCCATCATTTTAAAGGGTGCCTTGACCGAAAAAAGGTTGAGAAACACTGATGTAGAAGAAGGGGACGGAAGTCGGGACTTTAAATGAGGCATGCAGTGGTAAGTGAAAATACTTGAATATGAAAGCAGTGTTGTTTATTTTCAAATCATACATACATATCAATATACTCAGTATATATTGTTATATATGGTATGTAATCAATTGCTTCTTTAATGACCATGGCGATCTGTGGCTCTGCTTGGCCATTTGGTGCCGTGTGCTGAGACGCTGCTTGTCCCTCTGGGCCTCATAGTTTCGGGAGCTGCGATTCGTGCTGCGGGTTCCCTCACTCCCTCCTTCACTGTGGGGGTTGGGCGGGGGCTCCTACACTGCGCATCGACGTCACGGCCGCACGCCGGATGTGCGGCGTCTTTTGGCGCCGCAGTCCATGGAGGTGCTATTGTCCATCTGGCGTGCAATCATGGGAGAGGTGTGGTTGGCGCCATAGGCTGGGCACCGTATGCTGTCTGGGCGGTGCCCCCTCTCCATTAACGCGTAGCTGTGACGTTGGGGGACGGCTTGTGGCAGCGCCCCTATATAGGGCAGTCCTGCACGGCGGGCGGACATGTGGGAATGCACTCCCTACACAGTTGGACACTTTTGCTGGATCCACTTTTACAACAGGTACGATGCTTCTCCTCCAGTCACTTCACCCACCACCCTTCACAGCACTATTTATGTGCACTACCTATTTTATTATCCAATCCATTAATTTACCTCATATATTTTTTTTTTTTCCTTCACCATTGGCCTACACCTATTATCCACTCATATTTACATTACTCCCCAGATATGTCATTTTGGCATCTTCACTACCACCACCTCATAAACATGCTGTGTCACTTCTGTTCACCGTGGGTGCTGTCCTTTAGGGTTGCCGTCCCTTGCTACGCCCCCTGAGCTCCCAAGATGATGTTCCTGGTCGGCTTGCGGTCTCCGGCATGGGCACCTCACTCCCAGCAGCATGATATATGTAAGTTTTTTCCTTGGGGGCATTTGCTCTCCTTCTCCTTATTCTTTATGAGCCTAGAACCCTACTTGATTATTTTTGATTCTATACCATATGTAATTTTCTTTTCAGATAGGCTTGCTCCTGAAGAGTGATAATAAATCACGAAACGCGTAGAGCTACTAACGGTCCTATCAAAACATATATCAAGATTTTATGACTTTTTGCTGTATCTGATATGCATAGTTTTATTGGTATGCCTAAAACTTCATTGATATTGGTCAACAATTTGGCCATGAGCCATAAATATTATGTGACTATGTGGGCGTTTATGAGAAATATTGCATTATGAACGAGTACAGTGTTATGTATGTTTTTATATTCTTGTATCACTGTAGGGCATGGTCTCACATTGATATGTGTGTATGATTTGAAAATAAACAACACTGCTTTCATATTCAAGTATTTTCACCTACCACTGCATGACTCATTTAAAGTCCCGCCTTCTGTCCCTCCCCTTTGTAGAATACTGACAGGGATGGAGGCATGGTATCCCTTATAAGCCTTGCCTCATCTAAAGTCCCACTAACCCTTTACCTGAATATTAACTGCTATAGAAGAATTGCATTCAAATTGTTTTGTTTAAGGAACATTCATCCAATTTTGGAATGATTAGTGGGGTCAAATTGACGTTTGCTTTTATATGAAGTTAGAGAAAATTTGATGGTGCAGGATGGAAAATGTTTCTTTAACAAATTAATTTCTAAGAGTACTTTAAATATGTTTTTATTTGGGAAATGATATTCATTCAAAGATTACATTTTGAAGTACTTTTAAATGACATCAAGTCATTGAATGTACTGAGGAGAATTTTTGTATGAATGCTCATTTGTAAATCTACTCATATATGGAAGCTTTAGACTAGTTTATTTTAGCTCTTTCTTCCCTCTAATGGCACACAAGTACACTACCAGTCTAAGCTACAACTAACTGGGAGGTGTTCCCACATACACTGTAAAATGGCATCTTACAGAGCAAGCAATTTGTTGAGGGCCTTATCGTTCCAATACAGATATTCTTAATCTTTTCTGTATGAGCCCTTATAGACTTTCCTTGACATCCTGAGACACAGCAAACTCTTACTTGGAAAAATACCTGCTCCATTTGTATGAGCTCAAAATGCAGCCTGCTAAATGTTGTGCAACAAGCTCTGCAGTGAGATAATACAGAATGGAGGTATGGTATTTAGCAGGGTCACCCAGGGTCTACAAGTTGGCACCTGTTCATATAAAATCCTACTTAAACTTTTACAACTAGATCTGACGGGCAATAAATTGTGAAATGAAGCATATCATTTTTTCTTAGACATTTTCCTCTGATTTAATACACATTGGGGTCTATTTATCAAATGGAAATGTTGTAATTTCACCTAAACTCCTCCAAAAATCTGATTTCCCTGCACTTTCCCTACTTATTAAAGTGTTGATGCTGTCATATTTCACTTTTGATCTCTTCCTTTTATCATTTGAAGTTTTTCACTGGACAAGTATTAAAGGTCAGTCAGCAAAAAGTGAAACACTCTTTGAATGATGCTGGAGAGTTATACTACCGAAAAATTCCTTATGTCCCTTGGGAACTTTAGTGTTGACATCTCTGTGCTTGAATTTGCAGGCTTGCCCTGTCTGTTGTGGCCATTAAAAAGGAGCCCATTCCTTCTTGTGGAATCTTCATTTATTTTATATTATAAAGAATTCAGCTGGAAGAATAGAATATCTATGATGTAGCAGAAGAAATGAAGCGCCCTGTTGGGTATGAACTATGGTGGGAACATTCCACTTTGTAAAAACATATCAGAAGCTAGATGGTAACTCCTACCCCATCTTTGGGTGACCTGAACCTCGAAGCACTCTATCTAAAGTGTTAGGCCCACTTCCCTGTCATAGACCCACATACTGATATTACTGATGTGGGTATTGCTAGATTTTACTAGCTAAACCTTAAAGGCAATAAAAATGAAACAAAAAAAAAACCTCACGCCACAGAGAGATTGTTATATATAACAACAATAAAGCTAGGTGCAGAAGCTATTTATATGGTACATATACCATTAATACTAATGGATGTGAGTAAACAGTGCTATATCCAAATATCACCAAAAATATCAGAACACTCAAGTAAAAATATGTGCACATACTCATATCAATAAAGACTACAAAGACTACAAAAAATCTTGTGTTACTTAAATTCCATATAAAATAAATATCAATTCATGAAAAATTTGAAAAAGTGACTTGTGCTCATATGTAAATAACAGTTGTGCAAATAATATGAAAAAAACAAATTGTAATGGACATGAAAAAGTGCCTTGTGCTCTTTAACCACTTCAATACCAGGCACTTATAACACTTCCCGCCCAGGCCAATTTTCAGCTTTCAGCGCTGTCGCAATTTGAATGACAATTGCACGGTCATGCTACACTGTACCCAAACAAAAGTTTTATCATTTTGTTTCCACAAATAGAGTTTTCTTTTGGGGGTATTTGATCACCTCTGCGGTTTTTATTTTTTGCGCTACAATAAAAAAAGACCGAAAATTTTGAAAATAAAAAAGTTTTTCTCTGTTTCTGTCACAAAACTTTGTAAATAAGTAAGTTTTCTCCATCACTGATGGGCACTGATAGACTACACTGACGGGCACTGATGAGGCAGTACTGATTGGCACTGATAATGAGGCACTTATTTGCAGCACTGATGCGCACTGATAGGCGGCACTGATTAGCAGCACTGGTGGGCACTGATAGGTGGCACTGATGAGGCAGTACTGATTGGCACTGATGAGGTGGCACTGCCGGGCACTGATAATGAGGCACTTATTTGCAGCACTGATGGGCACTGATAGGCTGTACTGATAAGCGGCACTGGTGGGCACTGGTATGTGGCACTGATATGCAGCACTGACGGGCACTGATAAGCGGCACTTACGGGCACTCACAGGCGGCACTTCTGGGCACTGATAGGTGGCACTGGGGACTGATAGGTGGCACTGATTGGCACTGATAGGTGGCACTGGCAGGTACTGGTGGGCACTGATAGGTGGCACTGGTGGTTACTGGTGGGCACCGATAGGTGGCACTGGTGGGCACTGATAGGCGGCACTGAAAGAGGGCACTGTAAGGTGTCCATTCCCTGGTGGTCTAGGGTGGCATCTGTAATTGCCACTGAGTGCCCGCCATGTTGGGCATTATACCCCTTACCTGGTGGTCTAGTGTGGGCTCCCTGATCATCTCCATGGTGGTCTTGGGTCGGCTCCCTGGTGGTCCATGGGTGGGCTCTCCAGTGTGGCGATCCGAGGGGGGGGGCTGTGCTGATAAACACTTAGCACAGACCCCCCCCTGTCAGGAAAGCTGCCGATTGGCTCTCCTCTAATTGCATCTGCATAGATGCGACTAAGAGGAAAAAACAATAAACGGCCCTTCCTGTTCACATCATGATCAGCTGTGATTGGTCACGACTGTTCACGTGGTAAAGAGCTTCCGATGGAAGCTATTCGCAGAGACCCACCGCATCAGCGATCGCCGCGATGCACGCCCCCATGGGCGCAAGATAATGGGTTATCCTGAGGACATCAATAGACGTCCAGTCAGGATAATGAACCCCCCGCCCGGCCTATAGACAAATGTGGTTAAACAAAGTAAACATCAGTTCATAATGAATTTCATAATATAAAGTGTCCCATGCAAAATATAATCTGCAAAGATCAACATCCAAATGAAAGAAAAATTAAACAATCCCATCTCCGAATAAAAAAAACGAATAGAATGCTTCACCTTCAGTGTTGAAAACCACCACCAGGACTCACTAGATCACTCACCAAAAATAATAGCTGATATTAAATCAGCAAATGCACATTGGTATATATATCTTGCTGTCACAGCGACACAGGCAATCTTTTTCAAGACAGTCTTGAACACTCCTTCAACCCGGAAACCACCATCATATTCCAAAACGGGATATTGAAAAAGGAAGAAGGGAACTCAAAGTGTAAAACCATAAAAACTTTATTTAATAAAGTAACTCCATCCACTTACAAATTTCCAACTTGTAAAATGCAATCTTAAAATCTTTTCCAGCCCAACTCCAGCCACAGACCGCAAGCTCGGACCCATCGTGCGTGATGACGTCACATCAAAGGCCCCAAATAAAAATGACTTAGAGGTAAACTTAGATTGCTGGTTTCCAAAGGATCTCTCAGGAGCAACCTCCAGATCCAGCATTGGCTCAGGACAGGGAGGTACCAGATGTCAGCTTAGATCCAGACTGTTAACACAGCTGAACCTCTGTTTACCTTCTCCTGATCGCTGCTGTTTTTCAGACAAAAAAAAATGTCGCTATTTTAACCTTTTCCCATTCTTTCAACAATTACAAAAACATGAGGCTAGGAGAAAGCTTGAAAAAGAACCTGCGCCAAAAGTGTATAAAGTAACAGCTAAAGTGCAGGTGCCAAGTACTTGTGTTTTGCCTCTAAATCAATTTCTTTGTGCTTTGGGAGGACCTTGGTTCATAGGCCCAGCTTGTATAGAGGGTCTGAACTTTTAAAGTAAAGATTAAGAAACCCTCTTGGTGATAAGCCCTACCCTGTGACTCATCTGTAAAATTACAGAATTTCTATAGCCAGAAGAGGGTCCAGCATTTGACAGTTTAATGACAGAGGGTTGGGTTTTGTGCCAGGTGCGGGCAGGGCTTAAGCCCAACTTGGAAATTAGTAATTCTATTCAGCTTGGGCTTAGGTCCCAGTTAAGATGGTGATGGTTCCAGCACTGGACCGGCCATGCAGTGTAACACTAACACTTCCATAAGTGAGCTGTATTTGATTTTTTTGATCTTTGCTGCAGAAGGCAGGAGATTGGCTGAAATTGTGAAAGTTCTTCAATGGCAATATATCAATTACATATTTTTATAACTGGAATGGTAAGCATAGGGGTTTGATGTCGAACAAATATTTTAAGGTTTTTTTGAAGCACTTTAGGTATGTTTTTCTAATAGGGCGTTGTCTACGTCATTTGAGCAATTTCCAACATAAAGCAGGACCCAGAATAGCAAAATATATATAATATCCAACTCTCCTGTTATCCCAACACTCAACACACCTCCAGTCACTTTGTAGCCAGAAACTGTATCATTTGGTTACAAATTATATGATACAGTGTGGCTCATTGTGTTTCCTGGCTGATTTTACAAAGCTCTTGAAACTTTTTTGTGTCAGACGTAATTTAGTCTCATGGCACATTTACATTACAAAATGTTTTAAGCTTTGCTGAACTTGCCAAATTGACATTACTATACATCTGAAATTGGCATCACCATATGTTTGAAAAGCGTTTGGCACCTAACTTTGTCTATTCCGGTCATTCACATCTGTTCCTCTGAGACTGAGAATTTTAAGAACCGTGCGTCTCTCACAGATGATTCTGAAACTGCTGACAGTACTGTTGGCCCCTTATTCTTTATTAATAGCAAAAGAGGAATCGGAGCCTATGTCTGATACCAATACTATATTTTTTTCTGAACCCAGCATCAGATTCACAGCACTGCTCATCACATATCACTGATAACAAATATTGCTGCTGGCTAACCATGGTCACGTGACCCTCAGCAAAGTGCTAGCAGAATCATATACATACTACAGCTATTAATCAGTACAATCAAGTGACAGAAAAAAAGACATATTGAAAGGATTCCAGATTGTTGGCACAAAAAGCTCTGGTTAGCTCTATTAGGGGTAAGCATGTCCTTTTGTATTCTCTTAAAAAAAACTAGTTTTGTCGCTTGAAGCTTTCAGCACAGACAGGAGGTTCATCTTCCCAATGTAAGCTACCATTGCTGACAAGTTTTTGAAGTCAACCAGCAGTAGTCCCTATATTCCTATCCAAAGAGATTCCCTTTGAGGTACCCATAGACTTTAGGTTGCAGCCTTTTTTTTTCGATCTGTTTTCTGCAGGATCAGACAATGATTTTAGGTCCATGGCTTCAAGCCTCAAGCACTTCTGGCTAACAGATAGATTAGATTGATTAGAAAACCATACCCAATTGCTGCTACTAATGTGAGTCCCCCCCCCCCCCCACCACTCCTTTCTCCATAGCCTATTGGTCTATATCCAATGCTGGAGTGAGAGTCATTGTAAAATGGTTGGATTATGCTTGTACATGCCTATAGTTAGTTGTAGGGTACAATATGGCAAGAGGTAGCCATAAGAAACATTATGACCTTCTACCTCATTCTATATTAAAAATAATAAGTAATGTAAGGATGTCAATTTAGTAAACAGCTCCATGGCATCACATTTAAATTATTCGTTCTTAAGAACTAAGGCCTAATTCACACGGGATGTTTAGCTCTGTACCCCGTGCACGGCTGTCTTTTCATGCATCCTCATGCCAGCGCCCATTTGTTTTCTATTGAGACATTGTTGTCTACTGAGACACAGGGCTGCAAAGACGCAGCTGTCCCAATATGACATGCTGGTGTGGACATACACAGGGTGAATTTGGGGACCCACATGCACCCACGTGTCATATTGGGACGCAGTGGCCATGTCCATTCCAGTTGTGTGTCCCAGTAGAAAACATAGGATGCTGGCACCAGAATGCACGTAACACCTGTGCACCCCCATGCCAAGAAAAGATGGCCCTGTACAGGGTACATCGATCCATGTGAACAGAGCCTTTGTGTGAAAATGATTGTTGTTTGCAAATTGTATGATCAGGAACCTGCATAAACCTGATTTCATATTGGGATAAATTAATCATCTGCCCTTACTAAAGATGGCTATGGCCAGAAATGCTAAGGGGTTGTTTTTCACTGTGATTTTTCAACAAAATAAAGCATGGAGACATGGATGGATGGGGAAGTTTGCTTTGTTGCTTTGGATATTAAAAATTAATTGAATAGTGTTTTTGGTTTGTGGTGCTCAGATGCAGTGAAGAAACGCTTTAAGCTTACAGTAGAACTATAAGCAAAGCTTTTTTTTTTCAGTTTGGATAGAGTAAGTGAGGGTTATAACTCCAGATTTTTTTCGCCATCTGTTTCCCATTGCAGAGATTTCCCTTCACTTCCTGTCCCATAGCCAAACAGGAAGTGAGAGAAAATCCTTGCAAATAAGGGAATTCCTTGGGGACCCCCAGGTCACCAGAACCAGTGTCCCCACTGGAAGATTTCCCATCTATTACTTGTTTGAGGACAACCCACAATTTGGGATTTTCTTTTACTTTCACTTCAAATGATAATGTTAAACAGGACAAATAGAGAGGGTGACTCTCCTTAACAAGGGCACAGACAGCAATAAAAACTTACAGGGATTCTAATCCCTCTCCCCTCTATCCAAAACTAAAAAAAAGTTTTGCCTATAGTTATACTTTAATAAGAATCAAAGTATTTGATACAAAAACCATTCATTAACAAAAATCGAGAACGACTTGAAAAGATATAGCAAGCTGGAAGGTGTATGAAAAAAGAAATGTCTTTATTATCAATACTTAGCAATGTATTAGCGAAAATATAAATTCATCCTTTTATAAGTGGCAATATCAATAGCATATGTGAATATAATATTTAAATAATGTTAGCATTCCAAAGTGGTGAAATAAAGCATATTAATTCCCCCAAACAAAAATGTAATATATTGTAGCTTGCCAGTCCTTCGATGTGGTAGCTGCATTCATTTTCACTTCTCAGGCTTTTTTTTTTTTTCTTTTATTTTCATCTCATATTCCTGCAAAGAACACACTTCTTGTCCTAGTGTGACAATGCTCACTTCTCCACTGTATCTATAGAGGGAACCATGGTTGTCACCCAGGCTGGACTTCAAATATGTCTCTATCTCTTTTCATCTTCATTACATGGATGTAATGGGGAATTCATCATTTACAGAAGGAAGACAACATTGTTTGTATTTCCTGTTCATCTCACAGGAAATGACAAGGAACACTTGTGTTTCTGGCGAGACTAGCGGTTATTTTTCTCTACTTTCTGAAACTGATGTTATCATAAAATCAGACTAATGCAGGAATGGTTAGCTGCAATATATTATGCACAATTTTGTTCTTGGGTTTAGTAATACCTTAAGGAATCAAAATGGAAAAACAAAACTATTAAATCAGTCTAAATGTAAATGGTTAAAATGCAAGGGGAAAGGGCAAGGGGCCATTTTTAACCCATAAGAAGGACCAAATGAGGCTTCAAACTGTTACATAGGTCATTAAAGCCAAATTAAACACACCGTTTAAATCAGCTGTAAATACATTTGAGATGCATCAATCAACAGGTATTAAATGTCTTACAGTTAATTTTCTTTCTAAAGCAGCCACAGTTAAAAAGCCTGTTCCTTGCCAGCAGCTGAGAGTGGGACGCTTGCTTTTACAATCAGAGGGGAGCATACACTTTGCTGACTGTCATACTATAGATCTGCCACAGTAGGGGGTGTGTGAGACCTCTGCAATGAGATTAGTACTTTCCCACAGAGAGCAAGGGTCCTTCCCTACAGAGTGATGGCAGGGGACAGGCTTTTCTACTCAGGCTGTGGCTGCTTTACAAAAAAAAAACAAACTGTAAGACATACAAGGCATTTTGTTTTGATGCCCCTGAAAAGTATTTATCTGATTTTAATTGAAGGTTCAATGTGGTTTAAAGGGTAAGTTCACCTTTACAGAAAAATCTGTAAGGTGAACTTACGCAGGACCCTTTCCCCTGGTCCCACTAACCTGTGGTCCAGCGATCACCCGCACTGACAAAATCAGGTCGCCGCTTCACCGGTCCGGGGCTTAGAAATCCCTTCGGCTCAATCTCCTAAATGTACCTCATCAGGAGGTACTATAGGAGCATTCTAATTGGGCGACGCCGACCAATCAGAACCCAGGTAGCCTGTCCTGTCACCGCTGGAGAAGAGGAGAGAAAGCCTCAAGGATTTCAAATCCCTGGACCGGTACAGTGGTGATGCGATCTGTCAGAACGGGAGATCGCCAGCCTCAGCTGTTACAGCAGGACCAGGTGCGATGGGGAGAGGCCCCAATGTAAATTCACCTTACAGATTTTCTGTAAAGGTGAAATTACACTTTAAAGAATATGCTAGTTTTCCTGCTCCTTTACAAAGAATAGGGTTAGAATTTGCAAATTAAAGCAATCTGATATAAAGTCTGACATTTCTAAATATTATAACTAATATTATGTTTGGTATGCTACTCCCTAGTTTCTATTTCAAGTTTGATACCTAAGTAGAAGTAAGGTGGCCCCAACATAAATTATCTTAAGGGAAACTATGAAATTGTTTTGATCACTTCTATATCATTCTTTAACATCTATAAGTTTATAAATTCAAACTTAAACAAATTATTTTTTATTAAGAAAGTGTAATTTTTATTTTAAAAATATGCAAGCAATATAAGGTGTTTCAAGGCGTTACTGTTTGCAGAGCTTGCTGGATTTATAATAATAGAGCATGGCAGTATCCATGCACTTTCTGACTGCTCTTGCATACCAAAGACCAGGACAAGACCCTCTGAGAGGGAGTATGAGTCCTTGACACATTCAGGTGTGTGAATTACACAGCTTCTAATCCTTCACACTCCAAACTAAAGCCTTGTTCACACAGGTGTACTTTAGTGTACACCTGTGTAAACGGCCATGTTTACTTGAATGGGATGCACAGGTGGTACGGGCATCCTCATGCAGGCTGTCCCATTCATGTGAATTGGGACACAGTGGCTGCACCAACACAGCTGCTGCTCCCAATTTGACAGCTGTGTGGGTACAGGTGTGTTCGCCCGAACTCACACTGTATGCATTCAAGGACACAGCAATGACTTTGTCCATCTGACTGCCCCGTCCGGAATGGCATTAACGGAATTACCTGCACGTGAACGCATGGGACACCTAAGCATCCCGTGTGGGCAAACATGGCTTTTCCCACTGGTGTATGCATAAGTGCACAAAGGTGAGTGAGGTTTAAAGGGGTTGTTAAGTCGGGAGGTTTTTCACCTTAATATATTCTATGCATTAAAGTGAAAAACCTCCTGTGATGCACCGGCCCCCCAGAGCCCCCTAATACTTACCTGAGCCCAATCTTTCCTGTCCCGGGGACAAGCACACCCGCTCCAGCCAGTATCTTGGGTCATTATTGCGTGATTGATAGCAGCGCAGCCATTGGCTCCAATCATATCCAATGATGCAGGAGCTGGGGGGTGGGGCCAAGTCCTGCTGTCTGTGTCAATGGATGCAGCAGCAGGACATGGGACTGCGCCCACATGGGAGGGAGAGCGGCTCTGCAACGGGGCACTCGAGAAAAGGAGGAGACAGGAGCGCCACTGAGGGACCCCAGAAGAGGAGGATCATGGCCACTCTGTACAAAACCCTTGCACAGAGGAGGTAAGTATGACATGTTTGTTATTTAAAAAAAAAAAAAAAGAGAACCTTTACAACCAGTTTAAATAATAACTTTTGAATTTTAAGAAGAGCATCAGCCTGTTTGGCGAAATTTAAAAGTCAGCAGCTACAAATACTGTAGCTGCTGACTTTTAATAAAAGGACACTTACCTGTCCAGTGATACAGCACCATCCTCAGCTGGGCCGGTTCCTCACTGACCTTCGGGGCCCCAATGCCAGCATTACTGCGAGAAGCCAGCTGTGACTTCAGAGCTGGCTTCTCACTGAGCATGCACGAGCGATGCTGCACTTTGTAAATGGTCCCGCAGCCTTTTGGGACCTATGACATCTCAGTTGCAGGTGGGGGGTGGATTGGAGAGGACTCCCGGCGCAATTGACACGTTGATCTGACCGGAAGTGAGAAAAACAAGTACCCACTCCGCCCCCCACCTCCTCAAAAATGCCAAATTTAGAAGTAGAAGAGGGGGGTGTAGGAGGGCATAAAGCAGAATTTCTTCTTTAGGGTGAAATTTCGCTTTAAGCTTTATGTAGCAAGAAGGGCATCTTTTATATTGCTGCAGTGCTACTTTTGAACAGCAGAGGGAGGACCCAAGCTATGATCTTGTAATAAAACTGTCTCACTGCTCATGTTTTCCTCCGCTTTTGTTGTGTGATAAAATTGATAAATCTTCCCCACTATAATACCATAGATAAAGAACTGCTGGGAAAGGCAATGTAAGGTAAACCTTATATGGTGGACCAGCCAGTTTAATAAATCTCTTTGCCGTTCAAGATATACTACATTAATAATTTTAATATGTATGTTTTGGAGGAGCAAAGAGGGAGGAAAAGAGAGAAAACGTGAAAGGCATGAAATGATTCACAGAACGCATTCAAGGAGGAGAGTATTATACATATTGGAACACAAGGTCGAGTTCTGAACCAAGAGCTCTGTCAGTTTTTAGGAAAACACTACTAAACAGAACATTTAGAAGAATATAGCAGAATTGCAAAACATCCTAGACGTGATTTAGACCCCTGTCACATTGGGTCATTTTTCAGGCGCTGTGGTGCTAAAAATAGCGCCTGTACAGCACCTGAAACCCCCCCCCCCCCATTCTCCGCAGTGTAAAAGCCCGAGTGAAGCCGCAGAGCAAGGGCGCTTTTAACCCCTTGTTAACCCCTTCTTGGAGGTTATAAGCGCCCAGCTCCCGCCTGCATAGCGGCACCATAGCGCCGCTATAATAGCAGTAAAGCGATGCTAAAGCTAGCAGCGCTTTACCGCTACTGCCCCCCTGCCCCAGTGTGAAAGTAGCGCTATACTTATGGTCCCATAGGACATTATAACCTTACAGGGCACAAAGTCTAAAGAGACAGTTTGTCCGCTTTATGCCAATTAACTTAGATCTGAGGCTAGCAGAGTAGACAAACCATTGCCCTATGTTGCAGTTTGGTTCTAGGAGTAGAACTTTGAGTTGGTACATGGAAAGGACGAAGCAAAACATTGCACCAACAAAAATACACAAAATGTACCTGGAGATCCAGCCAAGTAGCGTTTGGAACTTGTAAAGTACATGTGAATGTGTAATTGATCTTCAGCAAACTGATGAGTAGGTGACTGTATGCAACCTTGCCATCATGATTTATGTGGTGTGACAGAATGGTCCCCTGTCACAGTATGTGTCCCCCAGGATTGTCAACCTGGCAGGTTGACAGGCTCCAGGACTGTTATTTTACATGGAGGAATCTGTATTGGCAGTTTCCTTCAAGCTTTGCTAGATCCAGTTGGGAGCCTGGAGTTTGGAGATTTCTCAGCGATCTGAGAGGGAGGAAATCTCCAATCCTGGGACCAGGTCTTAAAAGCAGCCAGGACGTTGATTGTCCAGGTGTGTGTGGGCCTAATAGGAGAGTGAGGATCAAGGTTCTGGGCTCCACCCTCCCGAGGAGTCCAGGGCAGCAAGGGAGAAGCGTGCAGGGCTGCACGGGTCTGTCTGAGAGGAGACAGGAGGCCCTATCGGTTGGGCCGTAGCAGCAAGAGAGAGTGTCAGCCAGGGTATTGAGTGGGTATGGGCCTGGGACACTATTACAAGGTTATGAAACCGAGGTCTGAGCGTGGGCATCAATGCTGACCAGTAAAGCCAGGAGGCTTGGCATTTTTGACCGTGAGTGATTTACTTTCCTATGTTGACGTGAAACCCCTGCGTGGGAGAGCTCTGGATGGACTGTAAGTTCTGTTATTTTAATAAACATGGGCTGCCATGCCCTTAAAGAGAGATCCTGACTGTCGTGAACTCACTCCAAACGCATCTACCATGAGAGCTAAACACCCCCAATATCACAGTAGGCATAGTTGCCACATGTCCTGAACCTTATGGAATAGTCCCACAATTTTGGACAGGTTGTCTTGTGGTCTGTGTACTTGTTGGGGAGATTTCCCCCTGTTTGTCTTGCTTAGCATTATCATCAAAACAGGAAGTGAAAGGAAAGCCTAAATTTAAGAGTTGGCATGAGAGCAAGGGTTGGAGGGGGGAAAGCCTCCAATGGGGTTGTTGACAACTGTCTAAGATGAGAATTCCTCTCATTTCCTGTTGTAAGTATCGCCAAGACAGAAAGTGAAGATAAACTTCCCTTGCAGGTCACGGACAACCTTATAGGGGTTTTTTTGTATAATATTTAAGTTTAACAGCGGGTAACATAGTAAGCATGGTAAGCGGGACAGATTCAGATCATGTCTCACTGAAAAAAAATGATTATACGGAGAACAAACATATAAAACATCAAGAATAAAGAGTACAGCTGAGTCAGTGTGTTCATTGCAGGTATTGTGAGTCAGGTTTGCTTTGTTACTCTGTAAGTAGTCAGATCATAAATAGCAAGGGGAAGAAGAGAAAGAGGGTGGTAGAAGGGGGGCTGGGCTGAGTAAAAATTGCTGGGGGGAAGGCTGAAAAAACAAGGTGAATATGAACGATCACCTTTAAATTAAATTATAAATTGCACATCAGGTACAACGTAGGTGGACCCTGAAGAAACCTGATAGGGATTTTCTCTTCCCTACTCCATTCAAAACTAGGACAGTAGCCACAAGTCTTCACTGATAGCTTTCCTTAGATAAGATGCCAACTGAAGAATCAGCTGGGGTGAGGACAGCGCTGGATCTCTGGACAGGTAAGTGTCCTTATATTAAAACTCAGCAGCTATAGTATTTGTAGCCGCTGATTTTTATTTTTTTGGAGAAAGATTGAAGCTCCTTTTTAACTGTTTGCAGACCGCCTACCGCAGATTTGCTGCAGCAGAGCGACCCTGCTGCGCTGGATCATGTATATGTATGTGATCCAGCACTTCTGCTGTCATTCGCTACAGCACAAACCGATCAGCAGTTTCTGGCTAATGATTTATGGCTAGAACCTGCTAATCGGCTGAGCGAATGACAGAAGAGAGCTCTGTGTTGGTAAACAACACAGAGGTCTCTACATACAGCAGCGATGTGCAAAGCAGGGAGTAAAAACTGGCACATGGCTCAGTAAAAACAGTGCACACAGTAAACATTGTAGGCACACAGGTAACCCCTTCCCAGCCACTGTCATTAGTACCAGTGTATATTATTAGCACTGATCACTGTACTAGTGTCACTGGAGATGCCAATTGATCAGTTCCCCCCAAGCGTCAGTTAGTGTCAGATTTCCTGACACGCTATGTCCCACTAGAAGTCGCTGATTGCCACCATTACTAGTATAAGAAAATTTAAATAAAAACATATAAAACTTCCAGTATATATCTCATCGTTTCTAGATACTATAACTTTCACACAAATCAATTAGTATACACAGATTGGAATTTTCTTTTACCAAAGACATGTAACACAATACATTTTGGCCTAAATCTATGAAGAAATATGATTTTTTTTTTATTTTTTATTGGATATGTTTTATAACAGAAAGTAAAAAATATTGTTGTTTTTTTTAAAAATGTTTAATTTTTCTCTTTTGTTTATATCAAATCAATTTCCTTTGGGTACAGCATTGCATGACAGCACAATTGCCAGTTAAATTGGCGCAGTGTCGAATAGCAAAAAATGGCCTGGTTGATGAAGGGTATAAAATCTCCCAGAGCTGAAGTGGTTAAAGCAGAGGTCTAGTCTGGGGGGAAAAAAAAATAAAAGCCAGCAAATACTGTAGTTGCTAACTTTAATATAAGGACACTTACATGTTCAGGAATCCTTGGAATGTTGGCACCCGAAGCCGATTGATCCATCAGCTTCGGGTGCAGGTGCCGGCATTGCAAGTAAGGGAAACCTTAAACCTTCAGGCGTCACAGCGGGTTTCCTACTGCGCATGTGCGAGTCAGGTTGCACTTTCTGAATGGTCCCAACGTCTTCTTGGACACACACAGGTCCCAGAAGGCAGTGGGGGGAAGGAGGAGGGGCCGGACATGACGCAGATTGGCGTGCAGCAATTTTACCAGGAAGTGGGAGTACCTGTCAAACCCCCCCCCCCCAAATGTGGCATTGGAGGGGGGAAGGGCGCAAACCAGAGGAGCTTCCCCTTTTGGGTGGAGCTCCGCTTTAAGCTATTGCACTTTGTTAAATGCAGGTTTTTTTCAACACATCAGCTAAGGACAGAAAGGTAACACGGGAAAAGGTCCTGGCTCATAAATCAAAATATCATTTTTATTTTTTTTAACCTGAAATATCAAGTCATCTTGCAAATACCCCCGTACTTAATGAAATATTTCCTACACAGTCCACCAACACATAGAAAACAGTGGTCTCTTTGTGCTTAAATTGATATTATGAGTATTTAGTCTTGTTACAGGAAACAGTGATTCAAATTCAAAATAATTAACCTTTATAAAAAGATTCCACTTCTTTGTCTTTAATTTAAAATGGAATGGCACAGACGCAATCTGGCAATTTTATAGTAAGACGTGGAACCAGAGGAGATTATTAAAGTGGAGAAGTGGCACCATGTGTTTTTGTTGTAGCTCATTTTTGCTAATTTGTTGTGCCTATTAAATAAATGTGCTGTTTATTTTAGGATCTTACTTGGTCACGGACAATGTGTGCAGATGCGGATTTAAGTTTCTTTATAGTCAATATGCTATGTTTGCTTTGCCTTATTTTAAGAATGTGATTTGTTGTTTAAGAGAAGGAATTAAAGTATATGTAAGCTCAAACAATTAAAGCAGAATTCCACCCAAAAAGGGAACTTCTGCTTTAAGTGAAGGTGACCCCCCCGACATGCCACAATTGGCATGTTCTTTTTTTGGGGGGGCAGCGGGGACCCTGTTTTGACAGGGTCCCAGCTGCTCTTCCTCTCCTGGCTCCGCAGAGCCGGAAGGAGGTTCATCTCCCCCCCCCCCCCTCTCATCCGGCAATCTTCTGGGACACATCACAGGTCCCAGAAGATACACCGGCCATTCACAAAGCACAGCATGACTCATGCATGCTTGAAGCCAAAGCCGGGCACAAGCACTTGAGATGCCGGCGCTACACAGAGGAGGGGGTGAAGAGTGAAGCGCCAGGCGGCTGCTTCGCTGGAGCGTGGGACAGGTGTGTGTCTGATTATTTAAAGTCAGCAGCTTCCCATTTTTATAGCTGCAGATTTTTTATAGGGTGGAACTCCGCTTTAATATCTCTTATTTGCTCCATTTTAATATGCTAAATATACTATTAACCTCCCTAGCGGTATGATTAATTCAGATTTTTGGTGCTGAAAGTGGTACGATTATTTTGCATGAAAATTTGGCGTTTTATATTGTAGGCCTGTAATTCTTAGGAATAACTCAATTAAATCTATCCAAACCAGAGTCTAGTAGACATCCTGGGTATGAAAAAGTTTGAAAAATGAAATCATAAATTATAATATAATAAATAACTAAAAATAATCATCAAAAATAATAACGTAATAGTAATAAAATTTATTCAATAATGTAATCAAACCAAAAACACTGAAATTTGCTCAGTTGCAGAATTGTCGCTGTCGTCACTTTCAGTTTCTGATGATAAATTTCCCCAAAAATCAGTATCACTCAATTCTGCAAATGATTCTTATTTACTATCGGTGTTTTCTAGCTGATCAAAAACCACTTTTGACGTAAAGGGACACTTTTTGGTTGCTATGGACATTCTCAAGTTTCCAGGCAGAAAGAATGACATAAATAATATAAAAGTGCATGCAGGGCACTGGGCAAACCACTAGGGACAAAGGGGATGTGAAATGATTTCATACAGTAATGTAATCTTACAGATTACAGTGTACTGTATGTGCTGTGTGTGTTTCACTTTTTGAATTTCCCGCCGGTCTCCGTCCCCGTGCGACGTGACGCTTGCAGGGAACGGAGCCCGGCACACAGAGGCATCTGGCGGCGGACACAGCCCGCAGACACGGCGGGGGACATCGCTGGATCCAGGGGACAAGGTGAGTAGCGCTGCCTGGATCCAGCAATGCAATCCCGAGTGTTGCTCGGGGTTACCGCTAATGGTACTGAAATTCCACCCCGAGCCACACTCGGGATTACCGCCAGGGAGGTTAAATGTGTTTTGTTATATCTGTTTAATAGGTGCAAAAAATAACTGTTGATTTTGCTGAAAATCTTATGAGCAGATAGCTACCTATGCTTCTGCCTGTGCACAGGGAGAGCCAGAAGTGACTATGGCCCAATAACAACCCATTTTGCACCTTCATAACAAAGAGCTGTATACTGTGATTTATGTGTTACATTGTAATTGAACCATGTTTTAATTTTACACCTTTATTGTAAAGGGCTCTAACATGGAGGGGTTAACAGATTCCCCACAGCAAGAACATAGCCCATAGTCACCTCTGGCTCTCCAATTAGCTGTGGGCCCTCCCCTTTCCTTTAAATATCCATTGGTCCCGTCCCGTCACGTGACTTGACAAAGCGGCTATCGCGAAACATGTAGTCAGCGTGACGGGACCAGTCTTCCTCCACAGCCGCACTGTCAGAAAGTACCCCTGACCTTGTCCATCACAAAGACCGGCACACGCGGACCTACGAGTGACGTAATCGCGGACCGCAAAGCTGATCCTCCTCCACACCAGGGCCGTCCATGGGCACTCGACACACACACCCGGATAGCTGCAGCCATGCAGCTCACCTCAAGAGAGCCTCTATATACCTGCCTGGCAGCACACCTCCATTGGCTCCTTCACCATCTAAGCCATACCACGCGTCCAGTGTCAGACTGAAAGGGACCCCTCCATGTTGGTACACCCTGGCTCCCATGTGGCTCTCATGTGGTGACAGGCTACTTTCTGATGTAAGTGCTGCTTTTAACCTTTTTATCAATTTTATGAATTGTCAATAAATTTTAGACTTTTTCAAAACGAACTTGGATTGTCCCAGAAACATTTGTCCTAAACATCAGTTAATCAGGTAACCCTCTGGATAACGACCCACAATTCACAGTGTTGTGAAATATTAACATTGTTCATAACAACCATCATACCAGCTTGGAAGCGCCTTAAGGATTCCCCCTCCTTTTTTCTGTTAAATAGCAGTAGCCCAGCCCTGACAACTAATAATTAACACTTTACAGTTTAATTAGAATAGCAACCCGTCTTAGCACATTTGGAGCATATATCTGTTTTCATGCAGACATTTGTGTTGGGCCTTCTAATTGAATGGATTTCCCCTACTGGCAGCTGAATGGGCCAGGAGAGTATGAGTCATGGTTGCTAGAATGCCAGCAGCTGTCTGTTTCCTAACAACCAGCCAGAGGGAAAGATGTCACGTTTAGCAGTGGGCAGAAGTAAATATTATTGTCCATGAGAAGGATTAAGTTTTATTTATTTTTCTGTGTTCAACTCCTGTTTTGTAAATAAACATTTAAAAAGAATACAGAACTTTATGGAAAGGATGAGTTCCTCTTCTGACTCAGTTGTGTAAATTGTATCTTTAGCTATTGAGCTCTGTTTACAAGAGTTTTTTTTTTTACAGGAGGAAGTAAAGAGATAATGAAACATGTAAAATGGGGTTATTCCTCCACCTACTGGCTCGATATAAGAATACACATTTTTCAAGTATTTTTTTTTCAAATATTTAAATGTGGTCATCAAATGGTATGTTTAGCTCTGATCATATTAAATAAAACAAAATTTCAAAAGGATGCATGTTATTTTGTTACTCTACCTGTACTTGAGAATAATTGTATACAGTTCGATCATTCTGACTTATGGTATCTTATTTTGTCCTGTCTAAAAACTTAATAAAAATATTTGAAAGTAAATAAAAAAAAACAAACAAATATGTGCAAAACAACTTTATGTTTCCTTTAAATGTGAAGGAAAACCAAAATGTTACAATGTTAATGCAACACCCCATGATGACATCACTCATCCCTGGGCAAATTAGTCAGGTATTTTCCTGTTAAAATATATATGTTTTAGTTTTATTGACCATTTAATGTACAAGCAACCCAACCTAGGAGGGAAGTGTATCTCCTACTATCTTCTTATCTTGGTTCCAACATTTCCAGCATAGCTCCTTTAGTCTCATCAGCAAATTGTGTCCAAAGTAATGTGTTCAGTCACGGCTAAAAAATGCTGATCAGGGGCAGAGTTAACTGCAAGATGTCTGTCAGTTCTAAGCAAATGTGACAGGTCTGGTGAGAGAAAACTGAGACGGGGTGTGAATCACCACCTTCACTGCCAAGACCTCAGCTCAAAGGGTTATTTCACATTAATATTCTTTATCTGAAACCAAAAGAAACTGCTCAACAACAATTCAGCTGAAATGACTTAAAATTAGAAATAGATTCATTCATTATATTAATGGCCATATTTCATAGTCTGGATACATTAATTGGAACATATTTATGGTTAGTATGTCCTCATGCAACAAAAACTACATTTGTTGTTAAAAGACATCTAAAAGCAAGAAAAAAATGTAATATGTTGCAGCCTACCAGCCCTTAGATATGGTGGCCACATTTGTTTCTTGCTCTTCAATGTTGCTTCTCTGTAAATTGAGTGCAGTGAGGGAGCATTGTCACCGTCGGACAGATAGTATGTTACTGGCAAAATCACCAGGTGAAAATATAGCAATAAAATCCTGAAAAAAGGAAACAAATGCAACTACTACATATATGGATTGATAACAACCTAACAGTTTGTCTAAGGGCAGAAAGTATAAAAGCAGCCAGGGGTGTGACTTGTCTAAGTATAAAAATCATACAGAATAATCTGCGTATATATGAACTTCCTTAGAAATGTAGCCACTTTGTAAAATCTGCTGATCTACTATGGGTTGCATGCCACCTCATTGACTTATCTCTGTTATTTACGACTGATTTACTGAGTTCCAGGAGTATGGCTATCACTACACATCATGCCCTGCAGCTACTGGGGCTGAGACTCAGTATTGGAGAGGGGAAAGTATAGCAATAGTAAAAAATGTAAGCTGTAAATTAAAGCTATAAGTCCACAAGGTAGCATGCACCTTGTTGGACATAAAGTGGTTGTTAAGCCACTTTTACATCTTCATACCATCCCCTCTGTGTTCTAATCCTGTGTGCCCTGTGTGAGTGATTTATAAAAAAAAGCCTGCTATACCTTATTTCACAGCTCTTCCCAACGAGCACATGATCGGCTGGCTTTCTCCTCTCCCGTCTGATAGATGCAGCGGGCGGGGTCAAGATTCCCCCACTGATGTTACTCGGGAGAGGAGGAGGAGAGGAGAGAGAGAGCCGGCCAATTATGTATTCGCTGAGAAGAGCTGTGAAATGAGGGATAGCAGGCTTTTTTTTTATAAATCACTCACACAGGGGCAAACAGGATTAAAACACAGAGGGAATGGTATGAAGATGTGAAAGTTATTTGAAAAGCAGGAGTTGAGGGGGCAGGCACTGTTACGAGTTGACAGGCAGGGAGGGAGGGAGGGAGGGGGAAAGCACAGATGAGACAGATAGCAGGCTGCAGATGACAGAGGCACGTACATTGACAACAGTGTCAGGGCTCAGCAGCTCTGATATATTGTGGTCAAAGTACAGAGGGGAGGGTACAGCCAGGCAGGATCAGACAGGTATTACAGGTGTTAAAGGGGGCAAAATGACACAGCACAAGCACTGTGCTATATACAATTCTTTAAGAGGAACAGGATCTGTTTTGCTTTTTTTGGGGTTAACAAAAGCTTTAACCCATAGTAATTCAGCAGATTTTTCAAAGTGCCTGAATTCCTGAAGTTATGCTTTAATTCTGCAGTAGGATTATCTTATGGCTATAGTAATGAAACAATAATTTAGGTTAACTCAAAGGTGGTGATGTACTAATCTAGCACATTTTTTTTTACTTAAATGGTGAAAATTTGCTATGTTGTATGAAACATTTAGAAATGCTAAATGTATCTATGCAGTACACTGAAAAATGTACATTGTGTCTGGAATTCCTTCTGAAAAATAGAAATGCACTTCCTGGTATGAAAGTGTGTGTAGGCACTTCTGTACTTACAGCCTTATAGATGTATATCTGTATTGTGAGTGACTTGGGGATGTCACTATTGTGCTGTTCAATGTTGTTCCTTGCTGGGGGCTCTGACATGAGGAAGAAAAGTCCTGCTTCTACCAAGATGGCTGCCTCCATACGGAGACACATTGCAGAACAATGCATGGCAAGTCAGCATTGGGAAAAGATCAGTTGCATTAAGACCACAGGCAATACTGGAGACTAGTCTTTTGCCCTCTAGCTAACACCATATGCCACAAATACTACATTAAAATGTATGTTACTCCAACGTTTCATATTCATGATATGTGTATGTTGTATCATGTACTTGTATTAAACATTATCCTGTTCTGTTTGTATTGCTTCCTTTGTGTGAAATTCCTCGTGATCCTGCCAGTCCTGCTTTCCTATTTGAAACTGACCACACATAGAAGCACATCCATCCCAGTGGGGTCAGTTTTCTAGCTGTGCTGGGAGCACATTATACCTGTCTTTCAATGGCAAAGACTTGTGCTGACACTCCACCCTGCACAGCCATTCACTGGGAAGATCAGTGTATTGCTCTTTCTCTGCCTACTACTGACACCCCCCCCCCCCATAGTCTCCACCCCACCTCTTGAATATGTAGTACACAGACACAAATGTTGTGCCTTTCATTTCTAAACTGAATGGGTTGTTTACAAGGTAAGGGTTCACATATACTTTAAATGTCATATAACCTACATATTATTTGCTAATGTTATCTGTGATATTTAATTCTGTAGCGTATGATTTATTTATTAATGTCACACATTGCAATCAGTGCTGTTTGCTCTGTGTAAGACATGTTTTTTTATGTTATAATCCTACTTGTCATGAACAGAATGATGGGGGGCTTCAAATTTTTTGCTCTCTTTATCCTCAAGTTATTTTTAACGATACTTTAAAGATATTTTGATAAACAGCCTTTCCGATCCTCTTATATTGAATTGTATTGTTACTGTACTGTCTCCATTTTAAAGGTGGGGGGGTTGTGCAAACTGTTGGTGCTATTTAACCACTTCAGCCCCAGAAGGATTTCCCACTTTAGGACCAGAGCACTTTTTGCAATTCGGCACTGCGTCGCTTTAACTGACAATTGCGTGGTCATACGACGTTGTACCCAAACAACATTTGCGTCCCTTTTTTCCCCACAAATAGAGCTTTCTTTTGGTTGTATTTAATCACCTCTGTGTCATTTCTGATTGCCGCTATAAACAAAAGAGCAACAATTTTGCAAAAAAAAAAAAATATATATTTCTTACTTTTTGCTATAATACATATTCAAAAAAATATATATATAAAAAAACAATTTTTTTCAATGGTTCTGGCCGATTTATATTCTTCCTCATATTTTTGGTTGAAAAAAAAATCACAATCAGAGTTTATTGATTGGTTTGCGCAAAAGTTGCCACGTTTACAAGTGATGAGAATTCCAGAGATGAGGCTGGAGCTGCCAGTGATGAGCTTTGCCATGTGACCATGTACTGTGCTATGGTGGTAGAAGGAGAGGTGTGTGTGGGCAGAGGGAGCATGACAGGCTGTAACAATATAAACTTCTCCCAGGAATTCTAAGAAATCTCTGTTACAGGGAAACTTCACAAAACATCTTTCTTACTGTAGCTGGCAATTACACTATAATGATTGCACTGAGACGTGCTTGTGGCACCACTGCCATATCACAACAGAGAGGGTGGTGAGCTGCAGAGGGGGGACCAGATGTGCGATGTGCTGCATGGTGACGTGCTGCATGGCGATGTGCTGCATGGCAACATTCTGCATGGAGATGTGCTGCATGGAAATGTGCTGTATGGTGATAGATGTTGGCACTTTCAAATAAATAAGCTGGTTTTGTGTTGTAGTTTGGGCACTTGGGCTCAAAAAGGTTTGCCATCACTGATCTAGGTGGACAAGAGTACCCTGGAGAGTGGGAGGCCTAACTACGAGTCCCTTGGGTTCTTGGAACACCAAACTGGATGAGAGAGAAGTGAGCTGGATATCACGGTATATGCTTGTATAATATAGCATTAATGTGAGGACACTGAGAGCACTAAGGTGTTTGGGAAGAGGCTTGAAGATTAAAAGAGGAAGTCCCATACATTGCACATTAATGAACTGTTCTAATATAATTTTTCACTATTGGATTATTATCATTTATAAATGACTGCTGGTACACCTGCTTATTGATGGTGATACACAGTTCATATTTATATTTATGTAATTATTTAAGTTAATTGGTAGTATGGCATCTTTATGTTATATGTTTAATTTCAGTGATTGGTTGAACACCACTGGATGCATACTGCAACTTATTATTGATGTCACACAAGTTCATATGTATATTTATGGTTTAGCTGAGTCAGAGCACAAGTGGCAGCGCAGGAGTCACACACCATTATTCACTTTGATAATCCAAAAAGCACTCTATACTATTCCATATCACTTGAATAGAACATACCAGTGCTTCTCCTTTTTTTAAAATGCTGCACCTGCTCCCATTACATATGCAGCTGTTTGGGGGGGGTGGGGTCCTCTCTATAAAAAAACGCTGGCCCCTCAATCCTCCTTCATCTTGCTGTTTGCAGGATACTGCAAGTAAAGAAGGAAAGAGAGTGCAAACTGCACATGTACCATTTGAACGGCCCAGAGCAGCCTTTAGAGGGCGTACACTTGTAGCATCCGACCCCCCCTTTAAAGGGAAGGGAAAATTAAGGTTAGCTTGTCACAAGTGTTCCCCTTCACAGCTGAATGTGTAATGTAGGGATGGGCCGAACATCCCCCCGCAAAATTACATCTGTAAAGGAAAAATTGCCATTTAATATCGCTTGCGGCTGCAATGTATTGCTGGCTCCTGGCAATATAGATAAAATCACATAAAAAAACATTATGTGGGGAGTCCCCCCCCAGTCCATACCAGGCCCTTCAGGTCTGGTATGGATCTTAAAGGGAACCTCGCACAAAAATGTAAAAAAAAATTGCCAGGGGGTCCCCCCAAAGTCCGCATCAGACCGTTCAGGTCTGGAATGGATTTTAAGGGGGAACCCCACACCAAATTTAATCAAAAAAAGGAAAAATTGTAATTTAAAATCACTTGCGGTTGTAATGTATTGCCAGCTCCCGGCTCCCAGCAATATAAATAAAAATCACCTAAAAAACATTGTGTGGGGGTCCGTACCAGGCCCTAAGGGGAACCAATTTTTTTTTTAAAAAATGGCATGGGGGTCCCTCCCTAGTGGTCTAGTGTGGGCTCCCCTGTGGTCCCTGGGTAGCATCCTGATTGTCTCCCTGGTGGTCCTGGGCGGCCTCCTGATGGTGGTCCTTGGTGGGGTCTTCCTGGTGGTCTGGTCGGCTCCCTGGTGGTCCAGTGTTGCAATCTTGAGGGGGGCTGCACTGATAAACGTTCAGCACAACCCCCCCCCCCATCAGGAGAGCAGCCAATCAGCTCTCCACTGCTCAGGTCTGCAGACCTGAGTAAAGGAAAAGCTGATAAACGGCTCTTCCTGTTTAAACTGTGATCAGCGATGATTGGTCACTGCTGATCACATAGTAAAAAGCTTCCGATGGAAGGCTTTTACCTCGATCTATAATGCGGTGGGTCAGACTGACCCATGGCACCACCGATCGCCGTGATGCGCACCCCCGTGGGCGTGCGATCGCAGGTTATCCTGAGGACGTCAATAGATGTCCAGTCAGGATAACAGAACACCCGCCCGGACGTCATTTGTCTATACGCCGGGCAGGAAGTGGTTAATAAGGGGGCCCAGATCCTGACCCCCCCTATATGAATGAGTATGGGGTGCATTGTACCCCTACTTATTCACCAAAAAAGGAGTGTAGTAGTGTTACAAAAGACAGTAGACAGTTTTTGACAAGTCCTTTACTAAAAATGTCTTCTTTCTTTCTCCAATCTTCCTCCATCTTCTTCCTCGCTTCTTGTACTGGTCTTCTGCTTCTTCCCGTCTTCCTCCATTTCTTCCTTACTGTGGTTGTCTTCTTCTTCTTTCTGCTGTTGCCGTGCCATCCAGAGGCGACTCCCAGAATGGGCGGTCTTCAGTTTGATAGTTATTTTATAGGTAAGGACGGGACCACCTGGTGACATAAATAGTTGACCCCGACCCCTCTGATGTCACATTATGCAGTCAAACAGGTGCATAAAAATTAGGCCTTGGGTGTTGGTGGTGCCAGAACACTGTAACCCCTCACAATTACTCTTGTCGGGCGCAGGAACGGGCCCTCCTGTTGCAATTTATTTCAAAAATTGTCATGACATGCCCCAAACAAACAGGTGCAGAAAAAGTGGGCCTTGGGTGTTGGTGGTGCCAGAACACTCTAACCCCTCACAATTACTTTTGCTGGGTGCAGGAACAGGCCCTGCGGTTGTAATTTGTTTCAAAAATTGTCATTACAATATAGAGCAACTGACTCTATATACTATACACTGAATGAGCTGTATATATAGTCTACACTGAATGCAGTGTATTATAAATATATACAGTATATATATATATATATATATCGTAAGTCACATCTGATATATATGTCGA
>BLSH010411801.1:311210-326457 GCA_018402905.1 Glandirana rugosa
CAGGTGGCGCGGCCTGTCCAGGATCCGCGGCTCCACGTACCTGCGGGGTCGGACGAGGTGTGCCCTTGTCAAGGTATCGATCCATCGGATTGTAGGGGAGCACCTCCGACCTGAGTACAGTCGATCAGAGCGGGTGGGGTGGTTTTTTAGGCAGATTTCAGAGGCTTACTGCGGGAGCTGAGCTAACGTGCAGCTAAGCCATGAGGCGCCGTAACCGGAAGTCGGTAATTAATTTTAAAACACAATAGAATATCTAATTGTTTGGTAAATACAAATGATAATGTTACGCATAGGATTCACAAGAGGTCTGGTGCTAACATAATTGTTCTCACTATAACATTTGTGGTGATACCTCTCATGTGTGATGTGTGGTGGCAACGCCATTTACATATGTATGTGTGACCTACATATGCGTTTGCCTTAGTGTATGAGCATAAGGGGACAGGGGCGCTTTCATTTTTTTTCTATTTTAATAATTATTTATTTATTTATTTATTTTTTAATTTTTACACTTAATTTTTTTGTTCACATTTATGGCTATCACAAGGGATGAACAATATCCCTTCTCAGAGTCAGAACGGTGACAGGTCCTCTTTATGGAGAGATCTGGGGATGTTCCGATCCTCGCTCATCTATATGGTCAGCTGGCGGAACTGTTGGCTTCAGTTTCTGGCTCCCCGGTGGGACAGGGCAATCCAGGAAGACTGCAGCTGAGGGGGGGGGGGTTGCCTCTTCCACTGCCTGTTAAATCGATCCAGCAGCTAATTAGCTAGCCCCTAGGATCAGTTTTACATTTAAGAGCATCGCTGGCTAAAAAAATAGATAGTGGGATGATGCCTGTAGCTGCAGGCATTATCCCGATATAACCACTTCAATCTGGTGATGTATGAGTACATCGCAGAGGCTGAAGTAGTTAAAGTATCTACTATTTTCAAGTTTACCTATGAGACAGCCACCTGTCACACTTGAAGTCTGTTAAAAATAAGGCACTTTCCCTAGTCATCTAAGTTACAAAATTGTGATAGAAAGGTTTACATGAAAGAAATGCTGAAATCTCTACCATTGTTATTACAGCCATGGTTCACCCATTGCCCACCGCACACAAGCAGCTCTTCAACAGCAACGGAGAACGGCAGGTCAAATAGAAGTCGATCTCCAATGGACTGCATTGTTGCTGAGGACCAGCCTGCACCAGCCAGACCACCGGCCAGGGAGTATCAGGAGGTTCCCACCTGTTCCATCTGTCTGAGTGAAATGGATGTGGGAGAGGACAATACAACCCTCCCCTGCTCCCACCTATTTCACTCACAATACATGCCCTCTTTGCAAAGCTGTAATTGAATATTTTCCTCCGCTGAATGGAAAAAGATTAGGATTAGGGCAGGGTGGAGTGGATTAGGGCAGAGTAGAGTGGATTAGGGCAGGGTGGAGAGGATTAGGGTGGAGTAGATTAGGGCAGGGTGGAGCAAATTAGGGCAGAGGGGAGTGGATTAGGGCAGAGTAGAGTGAATTAGGGCAGGGTGGAGAGGATTAGGGTAGAGAAGATTAGGGCAGGGTGGAGCAGATTAGGGCAGAGGGGAGCTGATTAGGGCAAAGTGAAGCAGATTAGGGCAGGGTGGAGCGGATTAGGGCAAAGTGGAGGGGATTAGGACAGGGTGGAGTGGATTAGAGCAGGGAGGAGCGGATTAGAGCAGGGTAGGGTGGATTAGGGCAGAGTGGAGTGGATTAGGGCAAAGTGTAATGATTTAGGGCATGTTTTAGTGGATCAGGCCAGAGTGGAGCGGAAAAAAAAATTAAAATACAAAAATGTATATTTGTTTATACTGTATGTATAAGATATATATTTTTATATATGATACCGTACTGTAGATTAAGGCATATTGGAGTGGATTAGGGCAGATTGGAGTAGAATAGGGCAGGATGGAGGGGATTAGGGCAGGGTGGAGCAAATTAGGGCAGGACGGAGCGGATCAGGGCAGAGTGGAGTGGATTAAGGCAGGGTGCAGCAGATTTGGGCAGAGAGGAGCAGATTAGAGCAGAGTGGAGGGGATTTGGGCAGAGTGGAGAGGATTAGGAAAGAGTGGAGCAGATGAGGGCAGAGTGGAGTGGATTAGGGCAGGGTGGGGCGGATTAGGGCAGGGTGGAGCGGATTAGGGCAGAGTGGAGCAGATTAGGGCAGGGTGGAGCTGTTTAGGGCATGTTGGAGCAGATTATTGAAGGGTGAAGAGGATTAAGGCAGAGTGGAGGGGATTAGGGCAGGGTGGAGTGATTTAGAGCATGGTGGAGTGAATTAGGGAAGGGTGAAGTGGATTAGGGCAGAGTGGAGGGGATTAAGGCAGGGTGCAGGGGATTAGGGCAGAGTGGAGCAGATTAGGGGAAGGTTGAGCTGTTTGGGGCAAGGTGGAGTGAATTGGGCAGGGTGGAGTGGATTAGGACAGGGTGGAGTGATCTAGAGCATGGTGGAGTGGATTAGGGAAGGGAGAAGTGGATTAGAGCAGAGTGGAGGGGATTAGGGCAGGGTGGAGTGATTTAGAGCATGGTGGAACAAATTATGGAAGGGTGAATTAGATTAAGGCAGAGTGGAGGGGATTAAGGCAGGATGGAGCAGAATAGAGCAGGATGTAGCAGATTAGGGCAGGGTGGAGCAGTGGATTAGTGCAAGGTGGAAGGGATTAGGGCAGGGTGGAGGGGATTGGGGCAGGGTGGAGCAGATTAATGGAGTAGATTAGAGTATAGTTAGGGCCTGGCCAGAGAGGGATTACTTTGACACAGTTGGCCAGTTTAAACATGTATTGCAATGCATGTGAACTAAAAATCCCTTTTCACAAAGTTAGAAGAGTATATAGCAGTGTGCAGAGGGTTTATTCAGAATTTTTAGTCTTAACGTGGTCACACCCCTACAGTATCTGGTTATATACAGTATATGTATAAGCTATTTCGATTTGAGCACAGGTATAGTTTATTTCTATGGAACATTTAGGGTACTGAAGTGTGTTGCTATTTCACAGGTACATGCAATTTTAAGGCTTGACACTTTGGGCAATCTCATCTTTTAGATTTTTTCCAAAAAATAAAAATTGGAATATTGGATTTGTGTGCCCTAAAATTAACATTAGTGTATTTTTCACGGACATTTTGCATTTCAGAAACGATTGTACTAATATCACGTGACATCAAAAATGAAACTATCTCTATTTTGATCTAACGGGTGTCTACTCTCAGAAAATACATTATGTTTTGGGGGATTTTATGCAATCTTTAGGCCTAAAGTATTTTTTTAATGTTTGCAAAAAGTGCAAAACTGGCTGTGCAAGGGTTAACAGTATGATAACGTAATCATTATATTTATTCTTTTCCCAACTGAAAAAAAAGGTGCGGCTGAAAAACTCCCACACATGGCATCCCCCCATCCTGCCTTGTTGCTTGGATGTTGCTAAACTGATCCCAATTCATATCCCTGCATATGGACACTCTCTTTTCCCTGTCACAGTAGCTCTGAGATCAGTGCTCCTGTGACTGAGCAGACAGCAAATGATACATATGCAGTGATCATCTTAGCAACGTCTTATCAACCAGTCAGGAAGGGATCGTCTCTGAGTGTTTTTCAGACAGGCTCTGGGAGGTACATAAAAATGGCCTACGCCTAAAGCAGGGATATTACTTAACTTTGATCAAAGTGCACAAATGGTTTCATCTGTGGGTGCCCCTTACCTACATAGTCAGAATGTCGTGATATTTGGTGAATAGGTGAACTAAACGTTAAAATATAACCAATATAACCAAGACCCCTTTCCCACTGAGGCGCTTTTCAGGCTCTTTCATGCTAAAAAAAAGCACCTGAAAAGCTCACGAAAGCCTATTTCTATTAATATCAATGAATGCTTTCACAGTGGCTGAGTGCGCTGGCAGGGTGGAGAAGAATGGAAAGCTCTTCAAAAGCACCTGAAAAGCTCTTCAAAATCACTCAGGGTTTTACTGGCAGTTTAGAAGCGCCCAGAGGCGTAACTAGAACCTTCAGGGCACCGGTGCAAGAAATAATGAAGGGCCAGGGCCCTTCCCTCTTCCTATTGATCCTGGGGCCCTTTACTCCTGTTGTGGGTCCTTTTATTACGGTCCCACCGAATAAACGAATAGTTGTGTACCGAGCCTCCCATTCATTCAGAAACTGAAGTATAGTAATACCAGTTTTTTTTCAGTTTTTGATAGAGTGGAAAGGAAATAGAACACCTGTCAGTTTCTTATTGCTGTTTGTGCCCCCGTTAGGAAGATTCCCCAGTCCCTGACATCAACTCAGTAACATTTCTGACCACTTCTGAATGCAAAATCTCTTCAGCAAGATGTTTGTGGGTTTTTTGCATGAACTACCTTTTTTTTTAAACATACATACCAAATTCCAATGGGCATTAAATCAGGGCTTTGACTATGCCAGTCCATAACCCTCTATTGCTTCTTTTTGAGCCGTCTCTGGGTGAATTTACTAGTGAGCTTCTGATCGTTATTGCGTTGAAAGACTCATTCCAGGTTCACTTTGAACGTTTGAGCAGTTAGCATCACATGCTCAGTTTGATATGATGCAGTGTATATAGATGACTCAATGGGGTTGATTTACTAAAGCATGAGAGTGCAAAATCTAGTGCAGCTGCACATGGTAGCCAATCAGCTTCTAACTTCAGCTTGTTCAATTAAGCTTTGACAACAAATCCTGGAAGCTGATTGGTTTCTTTGCAGAGCTGCACCAGATTTTGCACTCTTCAGCTTTAGTAAATCAACCCCCATGACTGTGAGATGCTCAGGTTCTGAAGCAACAAAGCAACCCCAAAGCATAACATTTCAGTCATCATTTTTCACATTTGTTATAGGGTTCTTCCCTTGAAATACTGTCTTTGGTTTGTGGGAAAACATGTCTACTGTTACTGTGACCAAACAATTGATAATTTTATCGGAATTACCTGAACACTTTTTAATGAAATGTTGGTGTACTTGGAAACTTCTTTTTAGCATCAACTGGTCAACTCTTGGATTAAATTTCCTGGGCTAGCCAATCCTCTGCAAATTAGCAGTTGTTCAAAATCAACTTGTAGATTATTTTCCTTACAATAGAATACATGACTTCATATCATTTGAGGATCTTTTAAAATCCCTTACCAGGCTCATAAGCATCCAAAACTTTGTTTCTATAGAAATGTAAAGATCTTAATTGATCTTGGCACGATAACGCTACAAATGTCAATAGGCAGTGGTTCTCAACTCCGGTCCTCTGGACCCACCAACAGGCCAGATTTTAAGTATTGCCTTGGGGAGATGCAGACTAGAATACTGCAGTCACCGAGCAGCAAATGATATCACCTGTGATGCATTTCAGTTATCCTGCAAACCTTGCCTATTAGTGGGTCCCGAGGACCGGAGTTGAGAACCACTGCCCTAAGGGGTTGATCTAGTAAAGCTGGAGAGTGCAAAAACCGGCGCAGCTGTGCATGCTAGCCAATCAGCTTCTAACCTCAGCTTGTTCAATCAATCTTTGACAATAAAACCTTGAAGCCGATTGGTTTCTGTGTGGAGCTGCACCAAATTTTGCACTTTCAAGCTTTATTAAATCAACCCCTAAATGTCTGAGGTTTAAATAAGACAGATTCCACCTGCACTCTTCCTAAGAACACTGGATTCCAATTTCATGGAGTGAAAGTGGTGGTATATGTAGTAGTGTACAAAATTTTTCCCCTTGAAAATATGTATGGTAAATATAAATGGACACCTTTTTCCAGAAGATCACGTGGTTTGAATAGGCCACAGAAGTGTTTACATCCCCATTACAACTATTCCCCATTCCTTACAAAACTAACAAAAGAAAGCTTTGCGTATAGATACACTTTACATTTTAAAAAGATGGAACCAGACTGAAACATTTATGTCTGTATAACAAAATCAGGGAAATGCATGCAATTCATTGGCTGTTCCTAAGAACAAATCTATAGAGGAATAAAGAGGCTGTCTTTGTAATAAAGAGCCCGGTGCAGTTATTGATGGTTTTTGGGCAGCCTAGCTCAAGGGAGCTCTGTAAAATTTGGAAAGTTAATGTAGCATTTGAGCACCACATGTTAAAGAAACTCCAGGTCAGGATTAAACAAGGCGATTAAAGAGAACACATTTTTTTCCCTTTGAAAAATAAACACTGTCATAATTTGGTCCTTAGAGCAGGTTTTTATTATCAGCACAGAAACATAAAAATGTGCCCAATAAACGTCACCGTGGGAAGGTAATTCCAGGCACTCAACAGAACAGACTGTACAGTAGGACGCTGCGGTCAACTCTCCCCCCCAAAACATTTAAAGGAGGGTTGCAAAATGACACAAACTTATTTTGTACAGTTGTAAAAAAAATCTGCTTGCCTGTTCTGGATGAGCGTTATGTGAAAGATTACGGTAGGATTTAGACAATAGTTTTAAATGTGGTTTATGTTTCCCAGATGGCAAGAGAATCCCCTACAGTCACACCATCTTTTCACAGTAACATTGCAGTTTGAAGTACAATTGCCTTGAAAAGCTGACGTGCGCGGTTTGATTTGCAGTGTCCGCATGCATACCGCATAAGTAGTGATTCCAGATTCGCCGCGTTTAGGGTTGTATATTCCGTTCATTTAAGCATCTGGGCCAATGTGATTAGAAATGACTGAGCTCAGGTAAGAAATGCCAAATATTTTCCTTTGCAAAATGTGAATTTATCCAGATGTACAGACCAGAGCTATTGATCATTTAGTAAGGCCCCCAGGCCCTCTCAACCAAACTTTCTTTTTTTTAAGACAAATAATCCAACTAAATCAACCGGAAGGCTGGTTTTATTCATTCTCTTTGTAGTCTTGAAATTGGTAAGGACAGGTGAAATTGATTTGTCAAATGACAAAAGCGAACCCAGATTGAATAATGGTATAATTGGCTACCCTGCCCATGTTTCCAAGAACTTTTAATAAGTAAATTGGAGGGATATGAAAGATTACAAAGTAATATCCATAGATGATGTCAGCTCTGTCCGGAGTGGTAGGTAAAGAAATGTGATGGATTTTGCATGTGCTTGTCCAAAGTGTGGGTGTGTGTCTGTCCTAACCCACGTATATACAGTACATCTGAAAGCCCTGAGACTGTTCTTTACCTTTAAGACCTCATACACACGGACGTTTCTAAAAAAATAAACAAAACGTCGGGCCCGACGTCAAGGAAAAAAAGTCGGCGTTTTTCGGCGTTATGCATCTGCGTTTTTGAGCGTTAGTGAGCGTCGGCATCAATAGGCGTTTTTTAAAAAAATCATCCCTCTGCTATTTTTCAACCTAAAAACGCCGGCGTCGAAAAATGCCGGAAAACGCCGGTATAATAATAGGTGGCGTTTGTTGGCGTTTGTTGGCATATTGTGGTGTCGGCGTCAAAAAATGCCAAAACGTTACAGCCTCAGAACGCGATGGCTGTGGGTTCTAGTTTCAGCTCACTAACGCCAACGTCATCTACAGCTCAAAAATGCCGACGTTTTTATGGGGCCATTGACTAACATGGAGAGCTGCAAAAAACGCCAGAAAACGCCAGCGTCAAAAAACGTCCGTGTGTATGAGGCCTAAAAGTAACTTTAGTGTAGAGATCCAAAAGACCCGAGACTGCTACTGGGTGCGACCATCTTGGATGTAACATCAGCTGCCACAGCAGGCTCACAGTTGTCACTCAAGTTGTCACATGAAAAGATATAATGAAAAATATTTGCAAAAATGTGAGGGGTGTACTCACTTTTGTAACATACTGTATATTATCTCCTGTAATATATATATTTTAGAGGAGATAATATGTATATAATTATTTATATATAGGCCTCATACACACGGGCGTTTTTTACAGCCACGTTTTTTAGCGTTTTTTACAGCTCTCCATGTTATTCAATGGCCCCTTAAAAACGCCAACGTTTTTGAGCTGTAGATGGCGTCAGCGTTAGTGAGCTGAAAGTAGAACCCATGGCCAACGCGTTCCAAGGTTGTAACGTTTTGGCGTTTTTGACGCCAATGCCTCAAAACGCTTACTAACGCCGGACCGGCATTAACCGGCGTTTTTGACGTCAATGTTTTCAGGTTAAAAAATAGCAGTGGAATTTTTTTTTAAAAAAAAAAGCCTATTGACGCCGACGCTCACTAACGCGCATTAACGGTCATTAACGCTGATGCAAAACGCTGAAAAAATTGCAGACATTTCCCTGACGTTGGGCCTGACGCTTTGCTTATTTTTTTTCATATGCCCATGTGTATGAGGCCATATAGATGTGTATGTGTGTGTGTTCCATTCATAATAGTTGCTGCCCCAGTAAAGAATAAAGTCTGGTCAACAGATGACCACATTCTAAAACCCTAATTGCTACATGATCTCTTATGTTTCTATGAAGAAAAAAAAGATCTATGGAAGCACATATGGGGATATTGTGCAAACTAATGCTTGAAATCTTGTTGGATCACTATACAGTATACTCTTTTCTACAGATCAGGTGTATTTACCCCTACTCTATTGTCCAGGTCAGGTGATTGTACCCCTATTCTTATCTTCAGATCAGATTTATCTACGCTTAAGCCAGCCATAGACAGATCAAATCTCTGTCAATTCAGCAGGGACTGGCCGAGATTCAAACCATGTATGGGCAGGCTTATTGATTGATCATCTTGGGTACAACCAGTAGATTTTTCTACATACAGTTACTGCCAGTGGCTATAGCTGCTAGCAGCAACCATTGTAATCTGCTTACTTGGGTTTCTTCTGGGTACTATGATTTACTCCCACACTTCAAAGACATGCTAGTAGGTAACTTCTGTATAAATGCTGCTGCCCCTGCTGCTCTAGTATACAGTATGTACAATGAGGGGAAAAGGTATTTGATCCCTTGCTGATTTTATACGTTTGCCCACTGACAAAGAAAGGATCAGTCTAAAATTTTAATGGTAGGTTTATTTTAACAGTGAGGAACAGAATAACAACAAATATATCCAGAAAAATGCCTTTCAAAAATTGATTTGCATTTTAATGAGTGAAATAAGTATTTGATTTCTTTGCCAGGAGGGATGGCAACGATGGTATTTAGAGGACCCAATCTCCTCCATTTTCCTCTATCCAGTTTACTTGTCTTCTGCTGTTCCCAGGGTCCCTGTGTGCTTCCCTGGTCCCCCCCCCCCCCCCACACACACACACACACACACAGAGCTGCTGTCTTCTCTCCTGCCAGCTGCTGTAGAAGATTGGTCATGATGGAGAGATGGGAACAGGTCGGTAAATTTGTCATTTACCGACTCCTTCCTTTTCTGAATGAACAAAGTGAATGATTTGTACCAATTGGTTCATTCATAACTGAAGCATAGTAAACTGTTTTTTACTATACTTCCATTTCTGAATGAATGGGAAGCTTGCTGCACAGCTATTCCCGTCTTTTCATTCTGTGCAGCTGAGGCTACACAGGTGGAAATTGAGAGCTGAGGTTTGTTTAGACCCCTGATATCTCATCAAAGCCCCCCCAACAGAGCTCCTAAAAAAATTGTAAAAGAAATAAAATGAAATGGTGAAAAAAATAATAAAATTTAAATTAAAAACTACTGACACCAGTGAGGGAACTATCAGGATTGCAAATGTTGCAATTGTTACCGGGTCCTGGCATTTCACCACCATGGGAAGGCCAAAAAATGGCAGAAAGGGGGCCTACTGAAGAACTTGTGAAACGGCCCCACTGCGGTACCATAATAAAGGGACACGTGATAGGAGTAAAGGGCCCCAGGATCAGTGGGAAGGAGGAAGTACCCTGGCCAGGGGTCAGGGGGGCCCTTCATAACTTCTTGCACCAGGGACCCTGAAGGTTCTAGTTACGCCTCTGTTCTTTGCAAAACATGACTTAGTACTTGGTGGCAAAACCCTTGTTGGCAATCACAGAGGTCAGACGTTTCTTGTAGTTGGCCACCAGGTTTGCACACATCTCAGTAGGGACTTTGTCCCACTCCTCTTTGCAGATCTTCTCCAAGTCATTAAGGTTTTGAGGCTGACGTTTGGTAACTTGAACCTTCAGTTCCTTCCACTTATTTTCTATGGGATTAAGGTCTGGAGACTGGCTAGGCCACTCCAGGACCTTAATGCGCTTCTTCTTGAGCCACTCCTTTGCTGCCCTGGCCGTGTGTTTTGGGTCACTGTCATGCTGGAAGACCCATCTATAACCCATTTTCAATGGCCTGGCTGAGGGAAGGAGGTTCTCACCCAAGATTTGATGGTACATGGCCCCTTCCATTGCCACTTTGATGTGGTTAATTTGTTGTGTCCCCTTAGCAGAAAAACACCCCAAAAGCATAATGTTTCCACCTCCATGTTTGACGGTGGGGATGGGGTTCTTGGGGTCATAGGCAGCATTCCTCCTCCTCTAAACACGGCAAGTTGAGTTGATGCCAAAGAGCTTGATTTTGGGTCTCATCTGACACTTCACCCAGTTCTCCTCTAAATCATTCAGATGTTCATTAGCAAACTTCAGACGGGCCTTTACATGTGCTTTCTTGATCAGGGGATCTTGTGGGCACTGTAGGATTTTAGTCCTTCAGGGCGTAATGTGTTCCCAATTGTTTTCTTGGTGACTATTGTCCCAGCTGCCTTGAGATCATTGATAAGATTCTCCCATGTAGTTCTGGGCTGATTCTTCACCGTTCTCATGATCATTGAAATTCCATGAGGTGAGGTCTTGCATGGAGCCCAGACCCAAGGAGATTGACAGTTATTTTGTGTTTCTTCCATTTGCAAATAATCCCACCAACTTGTCACCCTCTCAGCACACTGCTTGGCGATGGTCTTGTAGCCCATTCCAGCCTTGTGTACGTCTACAATCTTGTCCCTGGCATCCTTGGACAGCTCCTTGGCCTTGGCTATGGTAGATAGATTGGAATCTGACTGATTGATTGCTTCTGTGGATAGGTCTCTTTTATACAGGTAACAAGCTGTGATTAGGAACACTCCCTTTAAGAGAGTGCTCCCAATCTTATCTCGTTACCTGTATAGAAGACAGTGACACATGGGAGCCAGAAATCTTGCTGATTGATAGGGGATCAAATACTTATTTCACTCATTAAAATGCTAATTAATTTATAACTTTTTTGAAATGTGTTTTTCTGAATATTTTTGTTGTTATTCTGTCTCTCACTGTTAAAATAAACCTATCATTAAAATTATAGACTGATCATTACTTTGTCAGTGGGCAAACGTACAAAATCAGCAGGGGGTCAAATACTTTTTTCCCTTACTTGTGTGAATGTATGTGAGATAGGGACCTTAGATTGTAAGCTCCTTGAGGGCAATGTAAATGTACAATATGTAAAGTGTTGTATACATTTTAATTTTTGTTGCTATGTAAATAATTGTAACAAATGAACAAATAATAATAAAAAAAATCTCTGTGTTCTTTTAATTTGAATGAATTGCTGGCCATTAAAGAAATAAAAAACACAAACCTTTTCTGCATGTTTTCCTTTAAAAACAAGTCATCTTTAGATAACATTTTCCCTTTCATAAAAAATTGACTTCAGGGAGATGCACCATGCTGGAAATTATTGTGGCTTATTTACAGTTTGATGCAGAGAGGAATGAGCTGGCGAGCAAAGATAATGCACAAACCAGATACTCGGTAAATGAATGTCCAAGGGAAAAACAATTACTGGACTAAACATTTTAATGTGCGTGCATACTGCAGCAACTAGAGTAAATAATAAAAAGTGAATAATGAAAAAGTGATTTACTTGAAATAATTTTATATTGTGAAATTAAAGGTGTTAAAGTTAGTGCATGTTACGTGATCCAGCGAAGACAAAAACAGGGATAGGAATTCTAATAAACATTAATTCAGTAGCCTTTTCTTTTGTATATTTGTAAGGGCTCTTTCACACACACGGAGCCCCTTTTGACGGGCTCCGCTGCTCAGCGGGGATCAATTTGTTGATCCCCGCTGAGCCGGTGGATGACAGGACAGTCTCTGCACTCCGTGCAGAGACTGACCTGTCAGAGCTCCATTCTCCTCTATCTAATTGGATGAACATGGACCGTCTGTCCGTGTTCATCGGATCCGCCAGGTGGATGGAAAATAGGGCTTCCATCCGTCTGTTTCTGGCGGATCGGAGCGGATCAGGTGTCAGCGGACATGTCACCGCTGACATCCGCCGCTCCATAGAAGTACATGGAGCGGCCGTTTGGGTCCACCTGAAAAACTGACAGGCGGACCCAAATGATCCGTATGTGTGAAAGAGCTCTAAAGTAGAAAAGGTCTTAAAGTGTATCCACCTTTCACAATTTGAGAGTGTATGGCAATAGTTACATAATTAGTCTGGTTGAAAAAAGACACAAATCCATCTAGTTCAACCAATAGAAAATAAATAAATAAATAGAAAACCTCAATATACACAATCCTATACCTGCAATTGATCCAGATGAAGGTAGAAAAAAACATATAAAGCAGGGGTCTCCAAACTTTCTAAACAGGGGGCCAATTTAATGTCCCTCAGACTTTAGTGGGGCCAGGCTGTGGCTGTTGGGAGTAGAAAAGTTACCGGCATCAGTGGGGAAAAAACAATGCTCCATCTTTGGTGTCAGTGGGAAGAATTGTGCCCCATCGTCGGTGTCATTAGGAGGAATTGTGCCCCATCATTGCAGTCATTGGGAGGAATTATGCCCCTTCGTTGGTGTCGGTGGGAGGAGTGGTGCCTCATTGTTGGTGTCATTGGGAGAAATTGTGCCCCATCATAGGTGTCTTTGGACCCAATTGTTGCTGTCATTGGGAGGAATTATGCCCCTTTGTTGGTGTCGGTGGGAGGAGTTGTGCCCCATTGTTGGTGTTGGTGGGAGATCTATGGCTGGGTTAAGTCAGCCACTGGAGCTACATATATATTGGATATTCCAACAGACAGATCTTAGTGATAAAATACCCTACTTTGTTGCTGCCCCCCTGGGAGCTTTGGGTGTTCTCACTTAACTTCATGTACTCCAGCATCTCCTGTTGCATTCTCCATAGCATAAAATAAATGCATGGTCACGGTAGATTTACAAACTGAGGAGTTTAAAGTGATTGTAAATGTTTTTTTTTTAAAAACAACAAACATGTCATACTTACCTGCTCTGTGCAAGGGTTTTGCACAGAGCGGCCCCGATCCTTCTCTTCTCAGGTCCCTCACCGGCGCTCCTGGCCCCTCCTCTTCATTGGGTGCCCCCCACAGAGAGCCAATTTCCATGGGGGCATCTGTGTGGGCGCGCTCCCAAGTCCTGCTGTGTCCATTGACACAAATAGCAGGACTTGGCCCCGCCTACCACTCCCATGTCACTGGATTTGATTGGCAACAGTGGGAGCCAATGACTCCTGCTGCTAACAATCAATCCACTGAGGACCCAAGACAGTGGCTGGAGCTTCTGGGCTCGTCCTTGGAGCTGAAATGATCGAGTTAAGGTAAGTAAAAGGGGGGCTCTGGGGGGCAGCTGCAGCACAGATGTTTTTTTGCCTTAATGCATAGAATTAAGGTGAAAAACCTTGAGACTTTACAACGCCTTTAAAGCTCAGGTTCATAGGTTCAACATCAATCAACACATATTCTGTTAACCCCAGCTTGGGTTCACAGTACAACCCACACATAATGCCACTCAAAGGGACTACAGTTATTTTAGCTTAACCCTTCAATGCTAAATATACATTTGACTTTTACACTATTCTGCCGAACAATACACAATGAGGATGATTTACTAAAGGCTGTCCACTTTGCAGGGGAAGTTGCACTTTCCAAGAGAATTTTGCCTAGAGTTTAGTGAATTAGGTGAAGTTCTTCTAACTTCAATCATCATTTGCAAGCTAAAACACTTTTTTTGTGTTGTTTTTTCCATGTTAGTGGGTATACGCGGCAAAGTGACATTTCACCACATTTACTAAGCTTTGGGAATAATTCCCTTGAAAACCAACAGCCTATATGCCTTTAGTAAATCAACCCAAATTTGTCAAAAAAATATTGATGGCAGATAGAGGAAACCTCCCCACACTGAGACAATAAAAAAATAGTGTCTTTCTTCCCTTGCCCATAACTGGACAAAGCGAACATAGCTTCTTTTTGTTTCATATTTACAAAGTGAACATTCTCTACTTCTTTAGTAAATCTACTCAAATGAGTCACTGACCAGGTTAAGCATACAGGTTGGAAGCACAGTTTCTATTGGTTTTATGCTTGCTTTAGGTACAAGATTCACCAATAAGTGAGAAAAGGGTGTGGCGGGTCTTGTTTTTGGACTTAGAGGACTTAGCATAAAATTATGAGAATTTTTTAGGGTCTTTGCACACTTGTGTGTTATGGTAAGGCATGCTAAAACATGCATGTTAACGCGTTTTACCACAGTGCACGGAAATGCACCTGCTCTATTTGAGTTGCCTATTGCTATCTACTGTACAGAGCATTAGAGTGTTATAAAGACACACAAAAAATGGTCAGGTGAATTAGTTCATCAGTGGATTAAGTCTGGACTGTCTTAATGCAACGCGTGTTAACACACAAAGTAATATGTATGAAAGTGGTTGTAAAACATTACATACCCAGTGAAGTGAACAGCTTCAGGTGATACACAGAGATGACACAAATCCTCCTACATAAGTTATAGCTTTGTATCGGCAGCCATCTCTTCTCTACATCCATTGAAAGTCCAAAATGTATAAAGCTTGTCTGAGCTGTCAGAAAAAAGGGAGCGCGGAGCTAAAGTTACACTCTGTAGAGCTTGTTGAGTAGAGCTCTGGAAGCAGATGGAGGGAAGGGACACATCCCCCTTCACACAGCACACAGGAACAGAGCTGAGGCTATATGTCAATCACCTGTAGGTCCCTCCCCTGTCACCTTTTTTTCTCTTGGTGTCAGAAGTGACTCGTGCTGATAGCAGAGAAATGAAGAAGCAGACAGAAATGACACCTAATGCTCTGTAGAGAGGCACATAATCATTATAGAGGGATATGCTTTGATCATATTTCATGTCTGAGGTTTACAACCACTTTAAGACAACTCAGCGGATCACTTATGTGTAAATAGGTCCTAAATCAAAGAGCATATTTGTTAGGTCCTTAGCAGGAGTGGCCAGTCCATAAGGTGCACAGGGGCCCGCCCCTCTTGTCTGCATGTGGTTATCATGCGGGGCACTGGACTCATAGCTTTCTATGAGTCTACGACACACTTCCCCCTACACAGGGAAGGGAGGTAGACGAAGGT
>BLSH010411801.1:326712-339612 GCA_018402905.1 Glandirana rugosa
ATCTAATTTCACTTAAATCCAATTAGGTGTCAGACGTTTAATAAATTTTAAACTACATTATAATTCAGGTCCTCAATGCTTAACAAAATTATGGCTTCTATTACTAAAAACTGTGTAAAAACATCAGAATCCCAACCAAAAAGGTGAACAATTTCAAAAGATAATAGACGACATATAATGTTAAGTAATTAACGTAAATTCCACACTGTTTCACGACATTTTTATTTACATATTTTCTATACGCACTGTATATCAATATGGCCTTATTCATAGGGGTATCTTATAAATACCTATTTATACTTCCAATAATGATAATAATATAAACAAATGAAAAGTTGTTCGAGATCCCAACGGTGGAAAAGAAGTTCGGTTTGGGCTTGTGTAATCGTCGTGTGTCTGTAAAAAAAGGGGCATCATATGTTAGCAAGAGCAGTTTTACCACACCCGTTGTTTGCTGCAGTGCATATAGTGCACCGCATTACTACTCTCCTTGGGACGCCCAAAGGTATCCTGGGTCTTTTATAATCTTATAGTGTATACTACGGGGAAAAAAATGTCTGTGTGCTGCTAATGTGTTCGGGTTTGGCTTGAAGAAAAGGTGGCAACCCTAGAGCTTGTTGAAAAGTAAACAAATATAATAATAGTAATAACCTTCATATTTATCCATAAATATTCTATGGGGATACTTATTCCGGTATAACTATATGTCACGCATATCTTTTATACATTTATTTTTACAGCACTTTGTCACACCTTAAATGCAATTAATGAATTGTAATATACAGCAGATAATAGAAAACTTTAACAAGTGGAAAAACCAACCCTAAGACTACAAAAATGTGTCAAAAATCATTATCTTCAGTATTAAAACAATTCGTAACTCCTGGACTTAATATTACATCAAATTTTAAATAATTTGCAGACTGTGGATTAACCTAAATTCACTTTAATCTAGCCATGAAACACGGATGGTGCAGATAATAAAAATCAAATGGATACCCCATGAACTGTTCCCTCAAATTACGGAAAGTCTGCATGCGGGATTCATTATGCCGCTCTGCGTTCACGTCTAATTGAATTAACCGACGTGCATATGTCAGATGGATGAAAGACGGCGAAGGGTAAACTAATGATCTCATTTTGCCCTTGGTGAACATTGGAATAAATCAAGACAAAAAAACCTCTGGTAAAATACAATAAGAAAATATTCCAAAAAATAATCAAGCCAAAAAGACAATGTATTGTGTCTTACACTAAGGAAAATGAAAATACAACCCAAAAAGATATATTAACCTTTAACTGTTTGTATAGAATTATTGTTATAGTAAATGAAGGCATCACCCTTAATAAATACATGTATTTTGTAAATTCAATGCATATAAGTACCTGAATTGGACAGGGTATCAGCCTCTTGCAATCCCCCTATACAGCAGCACTCAGACTGGGAGAGAAGATGCAGGACTGGAAACCAAACAGATGTGCTGCATGCAAATGTGTTAACAAAGAATATATTGATAGGAGTAGTAGGAGTAGGAGGAAGACCTTTCCAGTCTGCTGCTACTCTTTCACTGTCCAGTCAGCAGGCTGTGGGTGGAGAGAGGACAACTTTATTCTTTGTACGGTCTCTAACTGTAACAGGGTGAGTGGTGTCATCCGCCTGGATGTGCTATGTAGCAGAGCTGTGTAAATTTCAAGGCTGGATGGAGAGAAATACAAATCTGCTGGCCAGTAAAATAGCTTCCTTGCATGCATTTTATCTGTGTATTAAAGCGGATGTAAGCCTAATTCATGAAATTCGAGCTGGGCACATCTATCTGTAGTGCTGTTGTATCTCTCTTTAAAAAAAACTAAGTCCCGTGGCTTTTTCCTGCTCCGTTCTTCTGTTATCAGCATGAGAACTTCTGACAAGTTCTCCATCACAGGAGATAAAAGCAGCCTGAAATTTGTGTCAGGGAGGTTGCTTTAAATAGAGTAGCAGACAGCTAAACTATTCACAGGACAGCTCTGAGACTCTCTGCCTGTCTCTGCCTAAGTGGAAGGGGGTGTGTGCCTTTCCTCCAATCAGCTGTCTTGGCCGTATGCCCAGACTTCAATCCCAGTGGTGAACAGGAAGAGAAAATCTCTAACAAGATCTGAACTTTCTAAAGAATATATAAAGCTGAAGACAGTAGATATACAGTGTCTCACAAAAGTGAGTACACCCCTCACATTTTTGTAAATATTTTATTATATCTTTTCATGTGACAACGCTGAAGAAATGACACTTTGCTACAATGTAAAGTAGTGAGTGTACAGCTTGTATAACAGTGTAAATTTGCTGTCCCCTCAAAATAACTCAACACACAGCCCATAGGGGTGTGCACACAGGGCGGCAGGTTGCCTGGGCACACCCTAATCACCCTGTACTGTGCAGGCTCCCCCTGCTGCCTGGCTGCAGAGAAAGGGACGGGGAATCTCTGGCCTCAGTCTCTTTCTCTGTCTCAAAAGTGAGGCATCAGGGGTCTGTTTAGACCCCTGATATTTCACCAAAGCACCCCAGCAGGGCTCATAAAAGAATTTTAAAAAAATAATAAAATATAATATTGTATATATATATATATTTGTAAAAATAAAAAAAAAAAAAAAAATAAACTGCTGACACGATCTCTGCCCTACTGACACCGTCCTCTGCCCTTCTGACATATATATATATATGCAGTAGGCTGCGCACACCTATGACACAGCCTTTAACATCTAAACCGCTGGCAACAAAAGTGAGTACACCCCTACATTGTAGCAAAGTGTCATTTCTTAAGTGCTATCACATGAAAAGATAGAATAAAATATTTACAAAAATGTGAGGGGTGTACTCACTTTTGTGAAATACTGTATATATTAAACTTATGTAGGAAGATTTGTTTCATCTCTGTGTATCACCTGAGGCTGTTCCCTTCACTGGGGATATGTAAGGGGTTAACATCCACTTTAAACTAGTGGCCCAGAGTTAAAATTTAACCACTTCAGCCCCGGAAGAATTTACCCCCCTTAATGTCCAGGCCATTTTTTGGGATACGGCACTGTGTCGCTTTAACTGACAATTGCGCGGGCGTGCGACGTTGTACCCAAACAAAATTGACATCCCCTTTTCCCCGCAAATAGAGCTTTCTTTTGGTGGTATTTGATCACCTCTGCAGTTTTTATTGTTTTGTGCTATAAACAAAAAAAGAGTGACAATTTAAAAACAAAAAGCAATATTTTTTACTTTCTGCTATAATACTCATCCGAAAAAAATATATAAAAAAACGAATTTCTTCAACAGTTTAGGCCAATATGTATTCTCCTACATATTTTTGGTAAAAAAAAATCGCAATATTGATTGGTTTGTGCAAAAGTTATACGTCTACAAAATAGGGGATCGATTTATGGCATTCTTCTTATTTTTTATTTACTAGTAATGAAGGCGATTAGCGATTTGTAGCGGGACTGCGACATTGCAGCGGACAGATCGGACACCTAACTGACATTTTTGACACTTTTTTTGGGAACCGGTGACATTATTACAATAATCAGTGCTAAAAAAATATGCACTGACATTGTACTAATGACACTGGCAGGAAAGGGGTTAACATCAGGGGTGATCAAGGTGTTAACTGTGTTCCCTCTGTGTGTTTACTAACTATATGGGGGAAGGACTTACTGGGACAACACACAGATGCGTTTTTCTGCATAGCAGAAAGACAGGATCTGTGTGTCATCCCCTGTCAGAACGGAGATCTGCCTTGTTTACACAGGCAGATCCCCGTTATGTCTCTCTGTCTCTGCAAGGACGATCGCTGGTGGCCGGCGGACATCGAGTCCGCCAAACCCAGACAGCCATACCGGTACGGCGATTCACCCAGGAGTGCTGCCCTGCCACAGTATAACTGCGGCGACTGGTCGGCAAGTGGTTAAAGTGATAATAAATCTCATTTTATTTTTTTATTTTTAATAACACACTTGTTATACTTACCTGCTATGTGGAATAGTTTTTGTACAGAGCAGCCCCAATACTCCTCTTCTGGGGCCCCCTGCTGGCGCTCCTGACTCCTCCTCTTCTCCAAGTGCCCAGATGGGAAGCCACTTGCTATGGGGGCACTCTTGCATGCTCGCTCCTGAAACCCCGCTCATCGTGTCCATAGGACACACCAAATGGGGCTCGGCCCCATCTACCCACTCCATCCTCACTGGCTGTGATTGCCAATGGCTTCCAATGTTGTCTCTAAGCCAGTGAGGAGTCAGAGACCTGGAAGAGCAGCTTCTCTCAAGCACATCGCTGGATTATGATTGGCCTTGGGAAAGTATTAGGGAGAGCTGTGTGGGGAGCCACATATTGAAAGTTTTACATTCATGCATGGCCTTTAGAACTTTAAAGTGAAACTACATTGTCCTTCCCGGTACTATGCTCTTAAAATGTATTTAGCTACATGTCTTATTTTAAAATATTCTTGTATTTCATTATTTAAATTCCTTATAGGTTTTTGTATCTACATTTTTCTTCTGGTTATCATGGGAAAATCGAAATATGAAAAAGTTCCCGAATTCCATGCACACATTGCTTGTTTCCTGAGATGTCTGTGAGTTTTAATGTACATTACTGGCAGGTGTGATCAGGACAGTGAGCATTTTTGAAACATATTTATATGGACTCCAATGTACACTGATTATTAATATTACTATTTTAATAAAAGTTGTTAATAATAACTTCTGTTACTTCTGCTTGCTCTTCCTAGGCTTTTTTGTTTGCCTTTTGTTCATTTTTGAAGTGTCATATTGAAAAAATACAAACACGTGAATGTAGCACCTGTATAAAAGGAGGAAATCTATGTGGATCAGCTGCACAAGTGCAGCAAGCAGAAAGATGATTTGGCTTACAAATTCTCAAGATTAGGGCAAGCTGTGTGATAAAGGTAACTCTGGGGAATGGGGAAGGTGACCTTGGGTCAGGTGGCTGCAGTGGTGGCCGGTCCACAAGAGGCGCAGGGGCTCCACCCCCCAGCCCAAGGCGCTTCCCCCCCAGCCCGCACCATCTGTGTGGCCGTGTGGCCTCACAGGTAAGGCACGTGACCACATCCCAAGGAGCCAATTGGCCAGTTTCATATTGTCCTCGGGCCCCCGAGCCCTCCCACCCTGCGATACCAGCAAATCAGCTTCCGGCTTCTTGGCCAATCAGAACAGGAAGACTCAGAACCTGAAAAGAAGACTGGGTCAAGGCTGAAGCTGCGGCGCCGGACACCAGGGGACCTGTGACAGCTGGAAAGCGCCACCATATGGTGACTGCGGACCTGGAGGGGCCCACTCACGCCCCCCAAAAAGTTCTCCAGCACCAGCTGCCACCGGGTGGATGGGTAGGAAGAATAAGAGTACTGAGTGTAAAAGTTCAACATCATTAAAACTTTTAACCAACTGCTAAACTTCAGCACTTCTATCAAGTACCAAACCTTTAACCTTAAAGTGGTTATAAAGGCAGAAGTTTTTTCTATCGTAAAGCATTCTATGCATTATGATAAAAAGCCTTCTGTGTGCAGCCCCCCTCAGCCCCCTAATACTTACCTGAGCCCCATCTCTATCCAGCGATGTGCACGAGTTGTGCCTCGGCTGTCCTGGACTCTCCCTCCTGATTGGCTGAGACACAGCAGCAGCGCCATTGGCTTTCGCTGCTGTCAAAGTCATCAGGAGAGAGAGGGGGCGGGGCCACAACAGCTTCGTGTCTGAATGGACTCACGAACCTGTGGCTCAGCTCAGGTGCCCCCATAGCAAGCTGCTTGTTGTGGGGCACTCGACAGGAGGGAGGGGCTAAGAGCACCAAAGAGGGAACCGAGAAGAGGAGAATCTGGGCTGCTCTGTGAAAAAACATTGCACAGAGCAGGTAAGTATAACATGTTTGTTATTTTTAAAGAAAAAAAATAAGACTTTAGTATCACTTTAATATAATCCTTATCCACTTGCCAACCGCCTCGCGTACATAAATGGCGGCAAGTTTGCACCGCTGCGTAGATCACGTCTTTAAACGGCAATCTGCGCAGCCGCAGTTTTGGACAGGCGCGCACTACCGGTGGCATGCTCTCAAGCCCGCTGCACTCTGCCTGTCTACCAGCAACCCGTGGTAGCCTTCTAGAGAGGAAGAACGGGGAACTGCTGATGTAAACACAGCGGTCCCCATTCTGACAGGCGGCATGACAGAGATCTACTGATTCCTGTTATCGGGATCAGTTAGATCTGTCATGCCCCTGCCAGCCCAGCCCCCACACAGTTAGAACACCCCTAGGGAACACAGTTAACAACTTGATTGCCCCCTGCTCGTTAACCCCTTCCTTGCCAGTGACATTTATACAGTAATCAGTGCCCATTTTTAAACCTGGTCGCTGTATAAATGTCAATGATCCCAACAAAGTGTTAAAAATGTTCGATCTGCAATATTGCAGTCCCAATAAAAATCACAGATTGCCACTATTACCAGTAAAAAAAAAAAAAAATAGTAAAAACGCCATAAATGAATTTTCATGGTTCGTAAATGCGGCAACTTTTGCGCAAATTAATCAATAAACGCTTTTTGAGATTTTATTTATCAAACATATGAGGAAGAATATATATCGGCCAAAACTGATGAATACATTTGTTTTTTTATATATATTTTTTGGATATGTAGTATAGCAAAAATTAAAAAATATTGTTTATTTTTCAAAATTGTTGCTCTTTTTTTGTTTACACCACAAAAAATAAAAACCCCAAACGTGATCAAATACCATCAAAAGAAAGCTCTATTTGTGGGGAAAAAAGGACGTCAATTTCGTTTGGGTACAACATCGCACGACTGCGCAATTGTCAGTTAAAATGACGCAGCGCAGAATCGCAAAAAGTGCTCTGGTCAGGAAGGGGGTAAATCGTTCCGGGGCTGAGGTGGTTAATGCCCAGTTGAGTGGCAGTGCAATCAGGCTGTACACATAAACATATAGATAGTAATGATTCGGCATTACCGTAACAAATATAAAAGGTTTGTTTGGGCTTTAATTAGCTATCTAACATTTAAACTAACACCAAAAAAAAAACTTTTAAAGCCTTGTTTTTTTTATAATAACAAACATGTTATACTCACCTGCTCTGAGCAGCCCGAATTCTCCTCTTCTCGGGTCCCTCGCTGGCACTCCTGGCTCCTCCCTCCTACCGGGTGCCCCCAAACCAAGCAGCTTGTTCTGGGGGCACCTAAGCAGGTGCACTCCCGAGCTACAGCTCTGTGTGTCCATTCACTCACGGAGCCTCAGCTTGGCCCCACCCCCTCCAATTGGCTCACTGGCTCAATGTGTGAGTCCCCAGAGATGCTAGGTTCTCGTGGGCATTGCTGGATCAAGAGGAGGCTCAGGTAAGTATTAGGGGGGCTGCGGAGGCTGCTACACACAGAATGATTTTTACCTTCATGCATAAAATGCATGAAGATAAAAAAAAAACCTTGTGCCTTTACAACTACTTTAACCTAATCATAACACTTGCTTTTATTCCCAGCTAAACCTTAAAGTGGAACTAAATGCTCTAGAACAATATTAACTATTTTAGTCCTTATACTTGCTTGTGTCAAACTTTTTTTCCCTGGTTTCTGGCCTAGGCCAAAATTATGTCACACATCCTTTGAGTCTTTATGTGTATTTTTTTTTCTTTCAACTGAAAGAGGGCAGCCTCCTGCCAGCATGCCTGAGCTAGGGGCAGCTGGATTCCAGGAAGTAAATGCTACATGAATCATCTGTTCATACTTAGGATGGCCATGGCTAGAGATGTTTTCAAAGTGAGTTCTCAACAAAACAAAGCATGGGGACATGCATGGGAGGGTGAGTTTGATTTGAATATTAAAAATAAATTAAATAGTATTTTTAGTTTGTGGTGCTCAGATACAGTTTAGTTCTGTTACCAGTGGTGGCTGCTCCATAAGGGGTGCAGGGGTTCCGCCCCCCTATCCATGCGTCCCCCTAATACATGCAGGCGCCAGACACATGGATTCCAATGGGGTTTTTTTTTTAAGCTCGAGATTAGAGCCAGAGGCCTCTTGTGTGACATTAGTGAATGAATATTCGCTATTGCCTCCCTCATTCTCCTCCCAGCCAATCAGGAAGCCCATATTGGCCAGGGAGTACAATCGTGTTTTAGGACACACTTCCTGTTCCTGTGGTGTGGCTTGGGGGAGAATGTCCAGCTATGTGTTCCCCGGAGCGGCCCCGGTTCTGCCTTCACCTAACTCCATATTAAGGTAAGGCAGCATTGGCTTATATGCTGTCAGTGTCTCTGACACCCCCACCCAAACCCGCCCCTCCTCGCGGGTTATCACCATGGTTTATCTCCCACAGGGGGTGGCTTGTTAGCCCCAACTCATTGGAGTGGAACTTGTGCTGATCCTGACCTCGTGGCTTTCTGCAATGCGTTGCACTCCCAGTCTGCGCTGATTGGGTTAATGTATGCAGTGGGAAGCCTCTCTGGAGACGGACGTGTCACCGGCGTGTCTGGCTCGGAATTTACTGCAGGCAAGTCAGTGATTTCCCTCCAAAGATCGCATCAGCTGCACTGCTCACAACTTCAACTACAGCTCCATGGAGGAAGTTTGATTACCTGCTGCTCATGGTGACATTCATGCCTCGAGCCGAGCCCCACGTGGGGGGGTGGGGGGTGCTGTCAGTGTCTACTGAGCTATATACCCTGATCTGTGAGGATGTGCTATATACCCTGATCTGTAAGGACTCACTATATACCCTGATCTGTGATGCTGCGCTGTATACCCTAAACTGTGATGCTGTGCTACTGTATATACCCTGATCTGTGAGGCTGAGCTGTATACCTGATCTGTGATGCTGTGTTATATACCCTGATCCATGATGCTGTGCTGTATACCCTGATATGTGAGGCTGAGCTGTATACCCTGATCTGTGATGCTGTGCTATATACCCTGATCTGTGATGCTGTGCTGTATACCCTGATCTGTGAGGCTGCACTATATACTCTGATATGTGATGCTGAGCTCTATACCCTGATCTGTGATGCTGTGCTATATACCCTGATCTGTGATGCTATGCTATATACCCTTATCTGTGATGCTGTGCTATATACCCTGATCTGTGATGCTGAGCTATATACCCTGAACTGTGATGCTGTGCTATATACCCTAATCTGTGAGGCTGAGCTATATACCCTGATCTGTGATGCTGACCTACAGTTGTGCTCATAAGCTTACATACCCTGACAGAATTTATGATTTCTTGGCCATTTTTCAGAGAATATGACTGATAACACAAAAGCTTTTCTTTCACTCATGGTTAGTGTTTGGCTGAAGCCATTTATTATCAATCAACTGTCTTTACTCTTTTTAAATCATAAGGATAACAGAAACTACCCAAATAACCCTGATCAAAAGTTTACATACCCCAGTTCTTAATACCGTGTATTGCCCCTTTAACATCAATGACAGCTTGAAGTCTTTTGTGGTATTTGTGGATGAGGCTCTTTATCTTCTCAGATGGTAAAGCTGCCCATTCCTCTTGGCAAAAAGCCTCCAGTTCCTGGAAATTCTTGGGCTGTCTTGCAAGAACTGCAGGTTTGAGATCTCCCCAGAGTGGCTCAATGATATAGTGGTCAGGAGACTGAGATGGCCACCCCAGAACCTTCACATTATTCTGCTGTAGCCAATGACAGGTCGACTTGGCCTTGTGTTTTGGATCATTGTCATGTTGGAATGGTCAAGTATGCCACATATGATAACATACTGCATTCATCCTGTCATAAATTTTGACCAAATTTCCTGTGCCTTTGTAGCTCACACATCCCCAAAACATCAGCGATCCAGATCCGTGTTTTACAGGCCTTGTTGATTCCACTCTAAATGTAGCTTTTATGGTTGTGGCCAAAAAGCTCAATTATGGTCTAATCACTCTAAATGACTGTGCCAGAAGGTTTGAGGCTTGTCTCTGTACTGTTTGGCGTATTGTATGAGGGATACTTTGTGGCATTTGCGTAGTAATGGCTTTCTTCTGGCGACTCGACCATGCAGCCCATCTTTCTTCAAGTGCCTCCTTATTGCGCATCATGAAACAGCCACACCACATGGTTTCAGAAAGTCCTGTATTTCACCTAAAGTTATTTGTGGGTTTTGCTTTGTGTCACAAACAATTTTCCTGGCAGTTGTGGCTGAAATTCTAGTTGGTCTACCTGACCTTGGTTGGGTTTCAACAGAACCCCTCATTTTCCACTTCTTGATTAGAGTTTGAACACTGATGATTGGCATTCTCAATCCCTTGGATATCTTTTTATATCCCTTTCCTGTTTTATACAGTTCAGCTACCTTTTCCCGCAGATCCTTTGACAATTATTTTGCTTTCCCCATGACTCAGAATCCAGATACATCAGTGCAGCACTGGATGAAGGATGCATGGGACTATTAGGAGTCCAGAAACTCATTGACCTTTTATGCGCACACACTAATTACAAGCATACAGATCGCAGGTGAGGATGGATACCTGCAATAGCCATTCAGACCCCTTTGTGTCAACTTGTGTGTATGTTATCAGGCCTAAATCACCAGAGTATGTAAACTTTTGATCAGGGTCATATGGGAAGTTTCTGTTGTCATTATGATTTAAAAAGTGTAAACACAGTTGATTGATCAAAAATGGCTTCAGCCAAACACTAACCATGAATGAAATAATTGTTTTTGTGTTATCATTCATATTCTCTGAAAAATGGTCACAAAATCATAAATTCTGCCAGGGTGTGTAAACTTATGAGCACAACTGTATATACCTTGATCTGTGATGCTGAGCTATATATCCTGATCTGTGAGGCTGAGCTGTATACCCTGATCTGTGAGGCCGAGCTGTATACCCTGATCTGTGAGTCTGAGCTATATTCTCTGTCCTGTGATGCTGGGGCTGTATACTCTGTCCTGTGATGCTGGGGCTGTATACTCTGTCCTGTGATGCTGGGGCTGTATACTCTGTTCTGTGATGCTGGGGCTGTATACTCTGTCTTGTGATGCTGAGCTATATACTCCAGACACTATGGGTGGAAGCAAGTGGAATACAGGTGACGGAGTGGGTGGATTCTATATGGGGTGGGGATTATGGGAAGTGGGAGGGGTCAAAAAGGAAGGGTGGGGTCTGGCGCCCCATCCTAAAACTTCACCAGCCGCTATTGTCTGTGACTGACTGCCTGGCACCCCGTCTAGGTGCTTCTGCCAAGATACAGCTTCCCCCACTCTGGAACCAGGAACCAGACACTAGCTTAGGTGCAGACTGGAACTGGCTTTATTGTAAATTCACACAGAATATAAACCACACAAAATCAGGTAAGAGCTTGATCGCATTATCCTAAACAATGGAAGCTATAAACATTAATATCAGTATCCAATGAACATCTAACACACATAAACATCCCATAATAGTTTGGTAACAAGCTGAAGGGGACACAATACTAGCAGACAGACAGAAACAATAGGGGACTCAACTAACAATGGGTATTCACACCTAGGAGGCATACAATGGGAAATTATACAATGAGAAAAAGACAACTAAATAAACAGATTACACATAGCAGCAGGAGTCACCAACATCAGGTTGTTTAAAGCCCACCCCCGAAGACGTTCCTGCTGACAAAATTCATAGGGCGTTGCCAACTAAGGCATCCGCATGCACCACTTGCAGATCGTTGTCGGTGTTTGTTCAGTGCTAACTATTAACCTTCTACTCTAATCCTGCTGTATGGGAAAGCTTGTTAGTCAGAGCTCCAACATTTTTACAATGAAAGATACTACTTTTAAACAGACTTCACGATGGAGATATGTGTTTTCTGGTATCATACCCCCTTTGACTGTTAAGTGGTGAGTGTCACCCTCCAGTGGAGCCTGAGAGTTATACCCCGGCCATTATGATCTATGGCCCAACTGCTCTGGCAAGTGGCGCTTGGTAACTACTACTAGTCGTGGTGGAGTTAATGTTCCTTTCCTTGCACCAATGTTAATATTTGGAGGACCACACACTGTAGATGTTCATTTGTGTTGTTTCACAGATGGACTATATATATTTATTTAGTTGATTGATAAGTGAAAATATAAATTTTTATTGACACATGAATTTATATATGCACTTTATCTTGTGTTTTTAGTGGATTTATATATTTTTCACTATTAATTATTTAATGCTTCATATTGCACTTTTTGCACTTTACAACTGTCATTGTTTGAGATTTGTGCACACAGAATTTGTAGTGCTGCTTTCTTTGTTTATATAACAATGGGGATTCACGCCTAGGAGGCACACAATGGGGGAATTATACAATGAGAGAAAGACACCTTAAAGTGATCGAAAAGCCTTGTTTTTTTCTTTTTTTAATAATGAACATGTTATACTTACCTCCTCTGTGCAGTTGGTTTTGCACAGAGCAGCCTGGATCCTCCTCTTCTCAGATCCCTCTTCACTGCTCCTGGCCCCTCCCTCCTGTCAAATGCTCCCACAGCAAGCAGTTTGCACCTGAGCCGAGCTGCAGCTCTGTGTGTTCATTCACACATGGAGCTCCTGTTTTACCCTGCCCCCTCTCTCTCCTGATTGGCTAACTGACTTTGATTGACAGCCACAGGAGCCAATGGCGCCACTGCTTTGTCTCAGCCAATCAGGAGGGACGGCCGAGGGATTTGTGGACATGGCCGGACAGAGATGGGGCTCAGGTAAGTATTAGGGGGGCTGGCACACGCAGAAGACTTTTTATCTTAATGCATATAATGCATTAAGATATAAAACCTTCTGCCTTTACAACTCCTTTAATAAATTGATCACACATAGCAACAGGAAACACCAGCATTGGGTTGTTTGAAGCTGATTATAATTTTCTGTTTAGAGTCCGGGGGAGTCCACGTTTGAC
>BLSH010411801.1:363458-376921 GCA_018402905.1 Glandirana rugosa
GTTTTTTTTCTTCTTAAATAATAATTAAAAAAAACATTATTATTTATCACGATGTATCATGTAAACGCCCGTCTTACTCCTCTCACAGTTTATTCCCTACACCAGCACCACGACTGTTACGGAGGTCAAGGAAGTGTAATAGAGGGAGGGCCAGGGAACTACTTTCGAGTCTCAACCGTGGACTTGGGGTACCGGTAGACAGAAAGTGGAGTCGGGGAACATTTAATCGGTTCGTCAGACTCGGGGTTCAGTACGTTGTCTGAAAATACGAAAAACTACTGAGAGGACCACACGAAAGGCACCCGGTAGGTGTATCGCGACGGGGTCTTCACCTTCTGTAACTCACGTGGCAGGGGCTGAGGTGAAAGACAGATGGCCATGGGGTTCAGGTGCCAACTCTGAGCTTTCATCAAGGGACCGGGAGGGAGATAATGTGAAGGAACTGGAGGCATTGTCAGCACCACGACCACATCCCTTATTTGACACTCTCCTCATTCTGCCCGCAAATGTACTATGTAGCACTATTTATTATTACAAAAAAAATTAATAATAAATTCTTCTTTTTTTTGGAAAACAGCATTGTAGACGCACTTTTTATTTTTCTACAAGAAATGCACCGCTCCCACCAGCAGCAGGAACCTCTCCCTATAGAACTAGGAGATGATTATAAAACAATAATCTGTCCCTCACAGGAGCAGCAGGAACCTCTCCCTATAGAACTAGGAGATGATTTTAGAACAATAATTTGTCCCTTACAGCACCAGCAGGAACCTCTCCCTATAGAACTAGGAGATGATTATAGAACAATAATATGTCCCTTACAGCAACAACAGGAACCTGACCCTATAGCAGTAGGCGATGATTTTAGAACCATAATCTGTCCCTTACAGCAACTGCAGGAACCTGACCCTATAGCAGTAGGCGATGATTTTAGAACAATAATCTGTCCCTTACAGGAGCAGCAGGAACCTCTCCCTATAGAACTAGGAGATGATTATAGATCAATAATCTGTCCCTTACAGCAACAGCAGGAACCTGACCCTATAGCAGTAGGCAATGATTTTAGAACAATAATCTGTCCCTTACAGGAGCAGCAGGAACCTCTCCCTATAGAACTAGGAGACGATTTTAGAACAATAATCTGTCCCTTACAGGAGCAGTAGGAACCTCTCCCTATAGAACTAGGAGACTATTTTAGAACAATAATCTGTCCCTTACAGCACCAGCAGGAACCTCTCCCTATAGAACTAGGAGACGATTTTAGAACAATAATCTGTCCCTTAGAGCAACAGCAGGAACCTCTCCCTATAGAACTAGGAGATGATTAGGAAACAATAATCTGTCCCTTACAGCAACAGCAGGAACCTGACCCTATAGCAGTAGACGATGATTGTAGAACAATAATCTGTCCCTTACAGCAACAGCAGGAACCTGGCCCTATAGCAGTAGGCGATTATTTTAGAACAATAATCTGTCCTTTACAGGAGCAGCAGGAACCTCTCCCTATAGAACTAGGAGATGATTATAGAACAATAATCTGTCCCTTACAGCAACAGCAGGAACCTGACCCTATAGCAGTAGGCGATGATTTTAGAACAATAATCTGCCCCTTACGGCAACAGCAGGAACCTGACCCTATAGCAGTAGGCGATGATTTTAGAACAATAATCTGTCCCTTACAGCAACAGCAGGAACCTGACCCTATAGCAGTAGGCAATGATTTTAGAACAATAATCTGTCCCTTACAGCAACAGCAGGAACCTGACCCTATAGAACTAGGAGATGATTTTAGAACAATAATCTGTCCCTCAAAGCAGTAGACTTTACCTAGTCCAGTATCCGATCGTTCTGTAATGCAGGATGAGATGTTATTGGATCTGCAATCTGTCCCTAAAAGCAGGAGTAGTAAACTCTACCTAGTCCAGAATCAGATCGTTCTGTAATGCAGGATGAGATCTGCAATCTGTCCCTCAAAGCAGTAGTAGTAGTAATCTCTACCTAGTCCAGAATCAGATAGTTCTGTAATGCAGGATGAGATGTTATTATATCTGCAATGTGTCCCTCACAGCGCAGGCAGCATCCTCTTCCTACACTAGCCTGAGAGCATGTGACATGCAGCACTATGTGACTCCAGCTTATACAGAGGCTAGGTCACATGATGCACTTCCCAATCACAGCGATGCCATTAGTAGGCATGGCTGTGATGGCTTCTAAGAGCAAACCAGTGAAACGCTTGTTGATTGGCTGCCCTGCAGCTATTCAACAGGCGTGATGAAATACCCGAACCCAAAATTTTTTTCAAATGTCCGGGTTCGGGTCCGGGTTACGGACACCCCAAAGTTTGGTACGGACCCGAACTTTACAGTTGGCAGGCTAAGAAATAGTTATAGCAGTCCCGTATAGCCAAGCCTCCCCGATCCAAGGGGCGCAGGAGGATGGTATATTTATTTCTAGGGGGACCACCATGCCAGATAAATGATAAGAAATATTTTTTTGAGGGAGTTAAAAAAAGTTTTTTGGGAGCCATTGTGGGGAGTTTCTATATATATAGGTCAATTTAGGAAGCACCTTCATTTTTATCAAATTGATTCGGCCTAATAGGGAGAGGGGGAGATTATTCCATGCCTTTTGCGAGATTTTAACATGAGTCACCACTGGGTACAGATTGTCTTTCAGAAATTTCCGGCTGTGTCTAGAGATTACAATTCCTAAGTAGGTGAACCTCTCAACCCACTGGAGCGGGAGACCGGCCGAAGCCGAAGCTCTCGCCCCCTCACCCACGGGAAGAGCAGTGATTTGTGCCAGTTGACCTTTAGACCTGTGAGGGTTTAGAAGAAATTCATAACCTGAAGGGCACCTTGCAGAGAGGGACCAGCATCATTTAAGAACAGCAGTAAGTCATCAGCGTAAAGTGCCACTCTCTCCTCCAGCCAGCCCACCCAGAGGCCACGTATATTCGGGGACACTCTAAGAGCCTCCGCGATGGGCTCCATGGCCAGGGCAAACAGGGCTGCGGAGAGAGGGCAACCCTGCTGGGTACCCCTCTGCAGATGAAAGGGCGCAGATATCAGGCCATTCACACAGATGCAAGCCATTAGCTCCCTATACAGGTTTTTTACCCAGTCTATGAAGCGCAGAGGAAACCCCATCCTCCTCATTGTCTCCCACAGATACGGCCATTCCCCTGTATCAAAGGCCTTCTCCATATCTAAGGTAGCAATAGTACGGTGGCCCTGATTACTGTGTGGGGCATGAATGTTAGCAAAGAGCCTGCGGATATTCACATACGTGGATCTACCCGGCTGGTTTGGTCGGCATCCACTAGAGATTTAATAATTATATTTAGATAGGTTGTCATCAATTTGGTAATTATTTTAAGGTCACAATTCAAGAGGGCAATGGGCCTGCAGGAGGCACAGAGCTTGGAATCTTTACTAGGCTTCAGTATAAGTATGATGTGGCCTTCCTTCATGGAGGGGGGAAGGGCCCCAGATTTTAGACACTCCCCATACAGTGTCGCCAGTCTAGGAGCCAGCAGGTCTATATGAGTTCTGTAAAACTCAATGGGCAAGCCGCCCGGGCCCTTACCCGCCGAGAATGAATGATGAGTATGAGTTTGGATATTGACAAAGGATATGAAGACCTGGCTTTGCAATTGGCATTCTAATGTATCCCAAAGATATTCAATAGCTGTGGAGTCAGGACACTGTGAAAGTTTCTCAAGTTCTTAACACCAGACTTCTCAAACCATGTCATTATGGACCTGGCTTTGTGCACAGGGTGACCGTTATGATGGAAAAATAAACAGATTTACACAGACTGTTCTCAAAAGGTTAGACATTCCCAATTGTCTAAAACAGATCTTCCCAAACAGGGTGCTGTGGCACTCTGGGGTGCCAACTGAGTTCCCCCAGGGTGCCAAGAGCAGAGACCCAGCTTCCCATGGATCAGCAACTTTAGTTGTCTTGGTGCTGGTGGTTCTGATGTGAAGGAGAGGCATTAATGTAATAGGGTACCTCTGATGTTAAGGAGGGCTTCTGATTTGAAGTTAATTTCATCAAGGCAGTTGTGTGCATTGTTCCAGGTCCAGGTGTCCCATTGATAACTAACATTTACATTTTTTAAAAAACTTTAGACTGGAGTGCCTTGAGACTCTGCATACTTTTAAAGGGAGGTGCAACTGAAAAAAAGGTTGAGAAATGCTATCCTAAAATGTCTTTGTATGCTTTGTTTGTCCAAAGATTTTTTTGCCATAAAGGTGTGCTTGTCAGGTTTCCACAAACTTTTGACCATATAGTGTACTATAACACCAAAACCTGCTGATTATTTGAAAGTAGAGTTGAGCGAACCCGGACTGTAAAGTTCGGGTTCGTACCGAGCTTTGGGGTGTCCGTGACCCGGACCCGGACCCGAACTTGAACCCGGACATTCGAAAAAAGTTTGGGTTCGAGTTCTGGGTTCGGGTAGTTGATCCCGCATGTTGAATATCTGCAGGGCAGCCAATCAACAAGTGTTTCACTGGTTTGTCCTTAGAAGCCATCACAGCCATGCCTACTAATGGCATGGCTGTGATTGGCCAGTGCATCATGTGCCCCAGCCTCTTTATAAGCTGGAGTCACTTAGTGCTGCATGTCACATGCTCTCTGGGTAGTGTAGGGAGAGGATGCTGCCGGTGCTGTGAGGGACAGATTGCAGATCTCATCCTGCATTACAGAAAGATCTGACTGGACTAGGTAGAGTCTACTGCTTAGAGGGACAGATTATTGTTCTAAAATCATCTTCTAGTTCTATAGGGTCAGGTTCCTGCTGCTGCTGTAAGGGACAGATTATTGTTCTAAAATCATTTTGCAGCCCTCTAGCACTTTCCAGGACTTTTTTACAGTCATTTTTGTGCCGAAAAGTTCGGGTCCCCATTGAATTCAATGGGGTTCGGGGTAAAGTTCGGGTCAAGTTCGGTACCGAACCTGGACTTTTTCCTGAAGTTCGGCCGAATCCACCGAACCCGAACATCCAGGGGTTTGATCAACTCTATTTGAAAGGTAAAAAAGCAAAAGATAACAACATTTTCACCTATACAATGTCTTTTTTCACTATGCTGTGTCCATGTCCATATTTTAACTGCTCAATATGGGGGTGCAAATTTTTTCAAGTATCCTCCAATATCATAAAATGTACAATGCTTTAGGATTGTGTACTTTGCCAGACATTTTACGAACTTGGAAAAAAAAAATAAAAAATAAAAAAGATCACAGGCAATTGTTTTGCTGTATTTTGTCATCTTAAACCAATTATCCCTGTCACAGGTTTCAATGCTCTTTAATCACACTTGTTGACTCCCACCCACTGCTAAAGATGATCTCATTGACTTGTCTACAATATCAAAGCATCTTCACTCGTATCGAACAAACACTTTTTAAGATGTAAAAAAAAAAAGATAAAAGAGATTATTTTAAGGTTTGCAAGTGACAGGTATGGAGCCAGATATGATGAAAGCTCTGTTTACTCATGACACCAGTGAACAGGACTTGTCCATGTATAATAACCCACTGAGCTTTAAATTTATTAGAATCTTCAGGAACAATAAAACAGTATAATAATGTAAAACAAGAATTTTCCAAAGTGTAGGAAATCAATAAAAAGTATAGCAGTTACTTCAAGGTGAACATTTGTTATGCTGGCTTCCACCACCCACTTGTCACAGTGATTTGCTTGATAGGAAACACCTTCTTAAAGTTACATGAGTCTGAGATCCAAATGTATACTAATGACTGCCCTCTCCCACTGTTTTAGTATTGGATAGAGTACCCTTTGCGGGTATTGGAATCTCCATCAAGTCTCCACTGGAAAAAGCACACACAGTGAATAGATATATCAATCTTTTCACACTACAGAAAGTGAAGGAAACTCTTTAACAGCAACGCTGACATAAGTAAAATTACTTTTTTTTAAGACCCCTTTCACACCGGCATGTAAAGCACCTATTATTTAAACACAGTGTGTCCTTGCAGGGAAGGAAACAAACTCCTGCAAGCAGCATTTTTGGGGCGGTGGGGGAGTGATGTATACACCGCTCCTCCATCACCCCTGCCCGTTGAAATGAATGGGCAGCGCTTCCGAAGCAGCTGTACAGCGCTCCGGCAGTGCCGTGCATCGGCGCTTTTAACCCCTTTTCAACCCCCTCTTAGGGGTTAAAAGTGCCCAGCTGCCGCCCGCATAGCCAAAGTGCCGCTATAACAGCTGACGCTCGGACCCATTGTGAAAGGGCTTGTAATACCTCAAACATGAAACATGAACAAAGCATATCCCTCTATAGCGTGCACTTGTCTCAATTAAAGAGGAAGTAAACGATTCCAAAAAAAAAGCATTCCCCCCCCCCCCCTTCCCTGCAAAGTAAAGGTATCATTTGCACATTATGTTACACCTGCAAACAAAGCCCACGCTGTCCCCGTTGCAGGCATCATCCATCTTCCCCTGGTCTTCCTTCCGTGACTGGCAAGAGCCGCAAGACATCACTCCAATGCGTGCGAGTTGGAGCCGCCAGTCAAGGCACTCACTCCTGAAGAAACGGCATGGGCGGCTGTTCCTTCAGAACACATGCGCCAATTACATCATTGGCGCAGTACACAGTAAATATCTCCTAAATGGCGCACGTTTAGGAGATATATACAGTACCTATAGGTAAGTCTTATTATAGGCTTACCTATAGGTACAAATATTGCATGGAGGTTTACAATCCCTCTAAGAGCACTAAGTGTCATTTTTGTCTGTTGCTTCCTTCCTCTGCTGTCAGCATGAGTCACTTCTGACAAGTTTGCCTGACACTGAGAGAAAAATGGTGACAGGGGAGAGAGCTCCAGCTGATTGACAGCCTCAGCTCTGTTCCTAGAATAGAGCTGTGTTGAGGGGGGTGTGTCCATTCCTTTCAATCAGCTGTCAGAGTTCTCCTCACTGAGCTCTGCAGAGTGTAACTTCAGCTCTCCACCCCCCCCCCTTTTTTTCTGAACTCCCAAAGAAGCTTTAAAATTCAGCACTTTGAACAGATGTAGGGAAGAAAGGACTTCAGATAAACAGGTACAATGGGAGGATTTGTTTAATCTCTGTGTATAACCTGGGACCAGTCACTTCACTGGGTATTTGTCAGGGTTTACAAACACTCTGAGCAGGGAAATGCTAGAACATTGGTCAGCCTTTTGTTGTTTCACCAAAAAAAAAAAAAAGAGCTTATCTCTACCCCCTGGCTGATATCATCATGCAGCAGTGTCGGACACCCACCTGGGCTCCTGTCAGCCCCATCCACTTGGTACTCAAAAAAGTAAAATATAAGAGGTTGTCCTCAGAACAGAAAGTGATGGAAAATCAGTAAACCTGACAGGGCTTCTAATTCTTCCTCAAGATCTAATACATATGGAAACCTGTAGGTTACACCTTACATAAAGTAATTACCCAGCTTGCAATGCCCACATGCAGCACAATGGGACAAATGTGACAGTGCTCATTAGAATAATGCCATGTAAATATTACAATGATAACAAGCATTTCCAATATTCCAAAAAGAGAATCCTATGGCACATTAGAAATCCAATGTGGTCAATCATTGTTTTATTCCTTTTTGGGTAGAAGGAACTGTTCTTCAGGTGTATACCATAGTGTCCTGATGGTCTAGAATCAGCAGATCTCTTCTTGCTAACCATCATTTTCAATGAGAGAGCTTCCCATTCATTGTTATGATTACACAGGGTCTGCCACGTACATTAAAGAGAACTCCAAACCTATGCTCAAACAAATACAGCTTATATTTTTATATGGTATGCATGTTAAATTGAACCTGTGCTCCATTTTGAAGCAAAAGCACTGCAAAGGAACAGGCAGCACATGATGGGGAACATTTAATAAAGGCTTTGCAACATAATTCTGAACTATTGCGCCAAATTCATAACAAAAATGTGTGACATTTCCATGGATAAATCTGATGCAAGCGACAGATTCATAAAGTTCGACACCTTCGAAATATGGCTGCAACAACGACATACCACCATACATGAGCTAAGAAAATTGGAGGCAAATGTGACTTATTTTATCTTGTAGTAAACTGTATTGCATGTGTGGCAATTCTGGTGGCAAGTGCATTTATTTTTTTCCAAAAGGTACATAAATCTGTCACACACACCAACATTTGTCAAGAAGACGCAAGACATACTTCTAAGGAGTGTCTGTAACACTCTTTAGGAACTTCAGGGGGTGCCTGCTGTTACTGTTATTAACCAGAAAAGCCCCTTATGTACCCTTCCCTGCTTTGCTTTCACTTTGTTGCTCAGTGTCAGGAACGTCATGCAAGCCAGAAAGGTATTGACACCCATAAGGCTCATGCACATGCGCATGAACATGCATGTGTTTGGGAGTATTTAACCCTAACTAAAAATGTGTGTGAACGTACGGTCACGTCTGCCACAGGTACTGGCGCCTAGTGGGCTATTTAAACCTGAGCTCTACATGGCATCATTTCCAAATGGTCTTTCAGTCAAAGTTCCTGTTATTCCTGGTCCTGAACCTAATGCTTGACCCCGGTATTAACCCAGCTTTCATCTGATTTGCCACTGGATTATTCTTGTCTGCTTATGTTTGCTGCCCATCTCTGTTACCAACCCCGGCCTGGACTTCAGATCAAGATTTCCTGGTACATCCACCCTTCCATCACACTTGCAAAACTCTGCTCCAACTTCAACGGGTGCTCAAATGGGAATTGTGTGAGAAACCACCCTCATCAAATCCTCATGCAGGAATGTGAGGCCTAACATTCTTTACTTATTGCTAAGTCCTGCCAATTAACCTCCCTGGTGGTATGATTATGTCAGATTTTTGGTGCTGAAAGCGGTACGATTATTTTTCATGGAAATTTGGCGTTTTATATTGTAGGCCTGTAATTCTTAGGAATAGCTCACTTAAATCTGTCCAAACAATAGTCTAGTAGACATCCTGGGTATGATAAAGTTTGAAACATGAAATCATAAATTATAATATAATAAATAACTATAAATAATTATCAAAACTAATAACGTAATAGTAATAAAATATATTCAATAATGTAATCAAATCAAAAACACTGAAATTTGCTCATTTGCAGAATTGTCGCTGTCGTCACTTTCAGTTTCTGATGATAAATTTCCCCAAAAATCAGTATCACTAAATTCTGCAAATGATTCTTATTTACTATCGCTGTTTTCTAGCTGATCAAAAACCACTTTTGACGTAAAGGGACGCTTTTTGGTTGCCATGGACGTTCTCAAGTTTGCAGGCAGAAAGAATGACAAATATAATATAAAAGTGCATGCAGGGCACTGGGCAAACCACTAGGGACAAAGGGGATGTGAAATGATTTCATACAGTAATGTAATCTTACAGATTACAGTGTACTGTATGTATAGTGTGTGTTTCACTTTTTGAATTTGCCGCCAGGCTCCGCTACCGTGCGACGCGACCCTTGCAGGGAACGGAGCCCGGCACACAGAGGCATTGGGACAGACACGCTGACACCACGGGAGGACATCGCTGGATCCAGGGGACAAGGTGAGTAACGCTGCCTGGATTCAGCAATGCGATCCCGAGTGTGGTTCGGGGTTACCGCTAATGGTACTGAACTTCCACCCCGAGCCACACTTGGGAATACCGCCAGGGAGGTTAAATTGCATCAGTACACTCTCATTAGAAAGGGAATGCCAGTTGGTGCAGCTGAATTACCAACTGTCACACACAGTTTAACAGAATATCAATCTACTGTCCTTTCCACAAGCTCATTTAAAGTGTTACTAAACCCTCAACAGTAAAATAATCTGTATGTGCAGTAAAGAGTGCTTGTTATACTCGCTGTGGAACCTAAGGGGTTAATCCCGTTCATTGTGTAAAAAGGTTGTTTGATCCTGTCTTTCCTGTTTCTCCCCTTCTTCCACAGTCCTCAATCTATCTGCTGATAGAACAGAGGCTAGGAGACAAGATGCACATACCAGTTTGGTGTGTATTGCTAGAGAGTTTTATTTTTCTTGGGAGAGTGCATGTGATCGACACAGAACCAATCAGCTCTGTCCAGAAAGAGTGTTAGGGGTCCTGCAGCCTGATAGGACAATCAGAGTAGAATGAAAACTCCTCTTGCTTTAACCAGACACTGACATAAGTCTAAAGACTGCTCTAACTACTGATGAGAAAAGGTATTTAGCAGTTTATATTTACTCAAAATAATTGCATTTCCATGTTCTGTGTACTGTGGGAGATCAGCTATAGTGAATGCAGGGTTCTGGGTTTAGTAACACTTTAAAGTAGAACTATGGCCTCTCATGTGCTGTATCACTGCATCTGCACTTTCTGTTTTCTCTTGCAAGGTCCCTCGAATACCTGTTGATCCTGCCAGTGAAGCCCACCTAGTGCAGCTTCCTGAGATGGTGTGGCAATGATGCTGCATTATTCCTGAATTCAGAGTAGAGTTGCCATTCTCATGTAGTTTGTGCCTGCTTGCACTAAAGTTGTATGAAAAGCTATTGTGGGGGCATGGCTATCTGCATTGTCACTGCTGATTCACAAGTCTGTACCTTGTCAGTTAGCACCTGACCATACCTAGTTCTGCCCAATGCTTTCTTGATTGACAGCACTGCCTCTATTGCTAAAAGCCTCCCACCATGACCTTCAGTGCCTGAGAGGGGAAACGAGATGACAATAAAGGAGGATTTGGATCAGTCAGGGAAGGTACCAGGCATTTTGGTTTACCTTATGAGGATAAGCCATCACATAGTAACTGTATGTGGGACCTATTAGACTTTCATACAAGAGCCTTTAATTATACTTGAAATAATTGCAACAGCATTTTGAGGAATAGGCATTAACTTCCACAACTGATGTTTCTCCTGATAGGTATGCATAGACAACTTATAGAATCCACTTCACCTCTGATCCAGCCTACAGAATGAACAGCATATTGAACAACTTAAATGATAAAGATGGGTTTATTTTCACTTACCTTCCGGTCAGGCCAGTTGTACTTGGCAAATATTGTATCATATGTGTCGACAGCCCCATCAGCAATGAGCATGATAGCTTGACTGCAGATGCTTCCTTCTCCTGTGTGATTGAACTGTGGAACCATATAACCAATTTGTTACAATCCCAGATAAATTATACATTGTCACACAAGAGGATCAGGTACATCAGGAGGTAACACCGACAATACTTTTTAGTACAATAGGAATGTTCAGCCAATTAAACACTATTTTAAGACTTAACTGGTTTGTAAAATGTGTAAAGAGTTCAGTTTGATTTTAGAGACAACATTTTAAATTTGATTTAGACGTATGGAGTAAGATAAGACATAAGTTGATGCCTGTGTAAAGTCCAATATCCCATAGCAAACATTTTTTTTTACTTTAGGATGAACAAAAGATTAAACCTGGTTGGTTGCTATGCACATTGGCATGTACCTAGCACAAGCTGCCTAACCTGTACCCAGAGGATACATTGGTATAATAAAGGAATTCAATAAACAATAACTGTAAAGATTGTTAAATAAGAATTTATGAAGAGTATTTAGTTACTTTTATTTTAAAAACTATTTTAAAATAACTTAAAAATCCATGCTTGAGCAAGAGTCATTGGCCTAACTGTTATGCCTGGGGATGAGCAATTATAAGAGTTGTTTCTCAATAAAAGCTTTTTTAGTTATTGATAATTTCAAAGAAGAACAATGTATGGGATAATGTGTTCCCAACCACACAGCCAAAACAGGCTATCCAAAAAATGACTTTATAAAAACACATATAAAAAATGATTCCCAGCACTTCCTAGTCACATATATCCAAGGCCGCTCACTGCCTTCCGAATGCAACTTGGGAGGTTGAGCTCATCAATCTTCCTCCTCTAATCTGTCCAGCTCGCCAGCTTCACAGAAAGTAGCCGTTCATTAAACCCTACATCTCCCTATTCATTTAAAGAGATACTGTCATTAAAAAATGGCAGTGTTTGTGAAAATTTCCCCCATCCCTCACATATTCACCCTGGTTGCACTCCATTCACACCCCCCCCTCCCCCAAATCAATAAAAGAGAAATTTTGACATTACTTCCTTGTTCATTTGACAGTGCTTGGGTCTAGGCTTTGTCACATGGAGGTCACACACTTCCTGTTAGGAGAAGACTGTGCTAAGGGTTAATTGCAGTTGGTTGTGGATTCCTCTAATTCCTGGATGAACAGCCCTATTTAAACTTCCTGCTTCCTGTAAGCAAATGCTGTCCTTTCTACAGCGTATCCGTGTTCCTGAGCGACCCGTCCTGAGCTACCTGTTACCTGTGACCCGGCCTGAACCCGCATCTGCTTGAACTCTGCCTGCACCGACCCCAGCTTGCCTACGACCACTCTTCTGTCTGATCCCTGTGTACTTCAATCTACCTGCCTGTTAACGACCCTGCCTGCACTTGACCATCCGACTGCCTGCTCCTCCTGTACTGCTCTGCCCGCATGTTATCGAAACGGCCTGTCTCACTACTCATCCATCTTGCACGACCTTCTGGACGACATCTTACCATCACAAGTGTCCTATCCAGCCCTCGTGCTCCCCTGTGCTCCAGCGCTCCCTGTCTGCTCTATCAGGGGTTCTGGAATCAGGGCCGTAAGAGAGGTTGCCTTCTGCATAAGCCAGACTCCACCACCAGGTACGTGACACTTCCCATACCCGGAAGACACTGATAAGGCAAGTATCTGTTGGCCAGGGGGGCAATGTAGGGTTGCCACCTCATCCCTTTAAATCCAAGCACATACTATATGAATTAAACAGATTCTGTGGCTGAATAAGGTGGTAATTACACTCACTTAGTACCTTATCTGCTTTAAATTAGCCTCAGAAATGTGTAATTCATATGTGTTCAGGTTTAGAGGAATGAAGTAACAACCCTAGGGCAATGGCGAAGTAAAGGTGTCTCTTTATAACCTAATTTTAGTGAAAAAATGTTTAAAAAATCACACAAGGGTCATTATCTATGTTCAATGCAGTGTGTCTCTTGTGCTGCTGGCTGCTGTTTTAGTGTAACCTCCTTAGCGGTATTCCAGAGTGTGGCTCGGGGTGAGTGTTCACTACCAAAAGCGGTAACCCCAAGCCACACTCAGGATCGCATCGCAGGATCCAGACAAAGTTACTCACCTTGTCCCCAGGATTCTGCGATATCCTCCCGCTGTGTCCATGGGCTGTATCCAATGTACTGTGTGACGGGCTCCGTTCCGCATGGAGACAGAGTCCGGCAGCAAATTCAAAATGGGAAAAAGCATAACACATGCAGTACACTGTAATCTGTAAGATTACATTACTGTATGAAATCATTTCACATCCCCTTTGTCCCTAGTGGTTTGCCCAGTGCCCTGCGTGCACTTTTATATTATAAATGCCATTCTTTCTGCCTGGAAACTTGAGAATGTCCATGGCATTTAAAAGCGTCC
>BLSH010411801.1:377580-391164 GCA_018402905.1 Glandirana rugosa
CAGTTAACTGCGCGGGGCCGTTTCATCTAGGCGCGACATCGGTAGTTACCCGATATCGCGCCTAGATTTCTCCAATTTCAGTGTAGTTTTGAGTTCCGTTTTTTTAACCGCTGAAAGTCCAGTGTGTTCAGACTTTCCCCGGATTCAAAATTTTTTTTCAAATCATTTTTTTTTACATTAAATTTTTAGTCGTGGTTCCTGTAATGAGTGTCAGTTATACTACATAGAGGACACGACGACCGACGACGAAATCAACTTTAGAAGGTACTAAGGAACCTCTCCTATGCACCCATCAAGAGTGCTGACTTTGACCACCTTTTACACTCCCTTCCTATATTCATAGAAGAGGTATTATATGAATGGATGAATGGAGGACAAGTGGAGTCTGGCACAGGAAGATTACGGTCATGGAGGAGGGGGAGGGGGGGTTGGAGGATGGAAGATTTCAACTAAAGCAGCAGCCAGCAGCACAGGAGATACATCATATTGACTGTGAGTAATGTCCTTGGTGCTGATTTTTAAATTACATTTTTTTTTACTAAACTTTTTTTTAAAACTTAGGCCCCTTTCAGACTTGTGTGACCTGAAAGTCGCCAATTTTTTTGCCTTGAGTTTTGATGTGACTTTAACCTCTTTAGATCCGCGCTATAGCCCATTGATGGCTACAGCGCGGATCTACTTTGCCGGGGCGCGTCAATTGACGTCCACCCCTTTCCGCACCCCGCGCGCCCTCGCAGCCACCGCATGCTGAGGGAGCTTGCCCGTGGTTCGGGCGGACTCGATGTCCGCCACAGACCTGTGACCGTCTAACAGAGAGCCAGAATGGGGATTTCCATTCTGTGAGGGGGACATGACACTGATCTACTGTTCCCTGTCATCGGGATCAGTTAGATCTGTTGCCCCTGCCAGCCCAGTCTCCACACAGTTAGAACACAGTGAGTGAACACAGTTAACCCCTTGTTCGCCCCCTTAATGTTAACCCCTTCCCTGCCAGTGACATTTATATAGCAATCAGTGTCTATCCACCACAATGTTGCAGTCCTGATAAAAATCGTAGATCGCTGCCATTACTAGTAAAAAAAAAAAAAAAATAATAAAAACACCATTCCCATATAACTTTTGCACAACCCAATCAATATACGCCTATTGCGATTTTTTTTTAACCAAAAATATGTAAAAGAATACATATCGGCCTAAACTGATGAATAAATTTGTTTTTTTGAACATGTATAATAGCAAAAAGTAAAAAATATTGTTCTTTTTTCAAAACTAACGTTTCTCTTTTGTTTAAAGCGCAAAAAATAAAGACCACAGAGGTTATCAAATAACACCAAAAGAAAGCTCTATTTGTGGGGGGAAAAAAGGACAACAATTTTGTTTGGGTACAGCGTTGCATGACCATGCAATTGTCATTCAAAGAGCGACAGCGCTGAAAACTGAAAATTGGCCTGGGCAGGAGGGGGGTTTAAACCACTTTAAGACCGTGCCTCCTTTTGGAGTTCGGTGTTTACAAGATAAAACCATTTTGTTTTGCTATAAAATTACTTAGAACCCCCAAACACTATATATATATTTTCTAACACCCTAGAGAATAAAATGGCGGTTGTTGCAAAACCTTATGTCACACCGTATTTGCGCAGCGGTCTTTCAAGCACGATTTTTAAAAAAAAAATCATTTTTTTTTAGTTAAAAAATAAGACAACAGTAAAGTTAGCCCAATTTTTTTCCATATTGTGAAAGATAATGTTACACTGAGTAAAATGATACTCAACATGTCATGCTTCAAAATTGCATCCGCTCGCGGAATGGCGACAAACTTTGCAACTTAAAAATCTCTGTTGGCGACGTTTAAAAAATTCTACAGGTTAGCAGTTTTGAGTGACGGAGGAGATCTAGTGCTACAATTATTGCTCTCGTTCTAACGATCGCGGTGATACCTAACATGTGTGGTTTGAACACATATGTGGGCGGGACTTACGTATGCGTTCACTTCTGCGCCCGAGCTCACGGGGACGGGGCACTTTAATTTTTTTTTTTAATTATTTATTTTACTTTTTATTTTTTATTTTTACACTGTTCTTTAAAAAAAAACAAAAAACTGATTACTTTTATTCCTATGACAAGAAATGTAAACATTCCTTGTAATAGAAAAAAGCATAACAGGACCTCTTAAATATGAGATCTGCGGTCAAAAAGACCGCAGATCTCATATTTACAGTACAATGCAAAAATAAATAAACAAAATAAATAATTTGAAAAAAATGACAGTGCAAAACAATGGGCCCTTTAACTCCCTTACCGGTATTCCCGAGCGTGACTCGGGGTGGTTTTTACATGCTAGGATCGGTATCCCCGAGTCACGCTCGGGGTAGATGTGCAGAGCCTGCAGCGGGGTTCCTTACCTTCTCCTGGCGATCCTGCGATGATCTCCCATTGCTGTGATCGCCGCCGGGATCCCCGCCGCGCCGTCTGTCGCTCTGGTGACTTCCTAGTTCCGTTCCCTGCAGCAGCAATGGTGCATGGGAGCGGAGCTGGGAGGGAAATTCAAATGTTGCACAAACACATAAAAAGGAGGTGATACAATGTAATCTGAGAGGATTACACTGTATCACCTTAGTATCAGACACAGTGCCCTTTCAGTGCCCCTTGCCATTGTCATTTGTGACAAATAAAAGCCTTTGAAAATGGCATCAAAAAAGCGCTGTCCTACAAATGCGCTTTTGGATCAGTTTTTTCACTTTTTAATTTTTAATATTTTAGCTGGACATTCTAAAAGTTTTTTATTTATGTTATTTGCATTTTTTCCCAATTTTTTATGTTTTTTATTTTTTTTTAAATTTATATATTCGCAAAAAAAAAAAAACAATGATAGCTTGAGGACCCTTGCAATTTCTTTGTTTGACAAATTTCATTATTTTTCATTGCATTATTGAATAAAATTATATTATTGATTAGATTATAATTCATGCATTTGTGTTTCAAATTTATCACATCTGGAATATCTACTAGAGTCTTGTTTTGGTCAGGTTTAAGTAAGTAATTACTAAGAATTGCAGGCCTATAATACATATCACCAAATTTCCATGCAAAAAATTGTACCGCTTTTGGTACAAAATTCCAGACCGCCAAGGAGGTTAAGAGCATTGGGCGGCAGTGACTTGTGACGTCGCTTCCACCCTGCCATGTTATGGAGCCACTCGGCTCACGGACACTGGGGGGGAGAGGAATGGATCATCTCTGCCGGCGGGACCGGTAAGCGGCGGAGATGACCGAAAAGCTGATAAAGGTGATCTCGCGGCGAATCCGCCACTGAGATCACTTTTATCTTGTGCAGAATCGCCTGCTGGAAAAAAAATACCGGGGTTATGGTAGCTATTTGCTACCATAGCAACGGTATTCCACTTCAAACGGGTGGTCTTGAACTGGTTAAGCAATGCCTGTGTAATCTTGAAGTCTATGGACCTCAAATCGCATCAAAGTTGGACCAAAGTAGTGCAGGGACTACTTTAAATCACTGCAACTTGAAGTTGCACAGATATGAAAGGTACTCATTGGAAATCATGGGGTATGACTTGTCATGTGACTTTGCAGTCCCAAGTTGCAGGACAAGTCGCACAAGCGTGAAAGGGGCCTGCTTTAAGTCTGTTTCTACCCTGTTGATAGACTACTGAAATCATGTAAAATCCAGCTGCAAAATGAAATATGTGAATTATCAAGCAGAAACAATTGGTTTGTACAGCATTATGAATGTAATATGTTGGGGCAGAAAAGGAGAAAATGCATGTCCGAAGGGATGCCTAATTTTATGTAACAGCATCAGTGGTCTGGCATTTTCAAGCAAGAAGCAGATGTCGGCTCATGATGAAGAGTACTCCATTATGGCACCAACTGGTTTAGAACAGTCCAGGGATTTTGGTGAATTATTTCTGTTACACTGCAGCGGTGCAATTAGCTTGTAGAGGGAATCATATATTTTTGCACAAAGGTTAGATAAATTGTTTTAGTGCACATAGCAAATGTGTGCCCAGCACTGTCTGTTTAGGAGTGAGTTCATTTAGACTTAATTGTTTTTGGCTTCTAAATGAGTCATAATGGACTGGTATGCATTAGAAGCAAGTACAAGAAGGAAGAAAGTAAATGACCATGGATTGGAAGAAGTGAAAGAGTGCTGGCAAAGAGAAGATAATTATGGAATGAGAGTTGAGAGAAGGCAATGGGATCAGATCATTGACATCATACAATATAACATATGATCGAAATACAGCAACGAGGAGAAAAGGGAATGCACAATTCCAACAACACTGGAACACAATGCAGTAGCCACAGGGCCTCACATTAAGGTATGGCACAAAGCATTGGGGATCAGAGAATGGGATTATGGAGAGGGAATTGGGGTGGAGAGCATTGTGAACAGCTGTACACATGATTGGGGTGTAGTGAAGACTGTGAGGGAAGACTTGCAAGTGAAGCTACTGTAGGAATTATTCATGCAAGAGTTGCCAAAGACCTAGTTCAGACAGTGGGAGAATAGCTGCCAAAGAATGCAGTTTGGGTAGAAGAGTGGGGTAGCTTAGATAGTTGGAGGAACTGGCTATGAACATATAACTACGTGAAGGGAGATGCCAGTGAGTATAGTGTGGACACTAGGGTAGGGGTCAGAGGGAATATGTCAGAACATAATGTGGGTGATGAGGGAGAAGATGCCAGGAACCCTAGCACAGACAGTGGGGGGAAACCCGCCAAAGACGCCACTACCAGTGTTGCCAACCTCCCGCAGCGTTTTTTACTGGCAAAACATGGAAAATTTACTGGCGGAACACATTTTTTACTAACAACCTGAAAAATAACAGAACTCCTATTAAAAACTAAGACAATTGATATTTGAAAACGACATGGAAACACTGACAATATCCATATGAAGTAGTTTGCCTGGTTTACACTTAAAAAGTCAGCACAGCATGGAAAATTATCAGCCCCTGATATTTATAGACAGTTGTAAAAATCACTGATTTTTACAAACTGTTAGTAAATTTACTGACGGTTGGCAACACTGGCCACTACAGACAGTGTGTAGATAGCTGCAACAGAAACTACACAGAATAAAATTTGGATGAACCCAAAGAAACCAGTGACTTCACAGATTTACAGTATTGAACTCTCCACATAGGGGAACAACTTGACAGTAGTTGCTGAGTTGTGTTCTAGACACTCTTTGAGGAACAATGGGTGGTGGGGATGTGGACACTGATGATAAAAGAGTACCTTTACCAGGGTATGGGCAATAGTGGTACCAGTGACATCACCAGTGCATGCGCAATATGCTCTGAATGGATGGTGTCACTATTCAAACCTCTGTGCTGTGGGCATGCATGGGAGTGACATCACCGCAGCTCGGCAATTCAAACAGCCCATGAGCCTGGAAGAAAAACTGGGCTCCAGTCACAAAGTGGTATTTTTTCTTAAAAATGTTCAGTAAAGTATCCCATACCATTTTGGTCAAAAAGTTTTTTGGCATTCACTAAAAAATGCTACTAAGATACCACGAGTTATTTTATGAAGTTATGCGGTATTTTAGTAGAGAAAACATGTGGCAATTTAACACCTGGCGGTAGCGTATTTATTAACAGTAGTGAATTCTGTTAGTACTGAAGAAGCTAGTGTAGAAACTAGGAAAAGAGGAGCAATACAGGAATGCGTTGTGGTGTAGCTAAAACCATAAAAATACAGAAAGGAACACCAGACCTAAATATCAGATAAAAGAGTCAAAGATCATTTTAATTGTTGATTAAAAAAAGTCATGTAAAAACATCTAATGTGTTTTCGGGGAGTGGGGCAAAACCACTCACTCTTCATCAGGCCTCAACAAAGTATAAAACTTGGATGGACCCAGAGAAACCGGTGACTTCACAGATTTACAGTATATTAGAACCAGTATTGAACTCTCCACATAGTGGAACGACTTGACAGCAGTTGCCGAGTTGTGTTGTAGGAAAAATGTGCGGTGGGGACGTAGACACTGATGATAAAAGAATACCTTTACCAGGGTGTGGCCACTACTGAGTGAACAAAATCTGTGCTGGGAACCTGTCAACCTACAAGCACACTTTTTACAGAAAAAAAAATAAAGAACAGGAAACTGTTCCAGCATTTCTAGCAATTCTTCTTTAAGTTCAAATATATTTACAGAGACACAGCACACCTTGGCGAAGAACTTAGGTCATGTTGTCAAAGCCTAACCTACATATAAAATACATAACACATATTAAAGCGGTAGTAAAGTCTCTGTATGTTTAGGAGATATGTAATTTAGTAGTAACCAGTGATGTCACCAGCACATGCGCAATACACTCTGAATGGACGGTGCCATTTATTCAGACCTCTGTGCTGTGGGCATGCATAGGAGTGACATCACCGCAGCTCGGCCGAAGCCTGTAAACCTGGAGGGAAGACAGGGTGAAGTTGAAAGCCCTTATGGCAGCGAAAGCAGGCTGCTTGAGGGCTTCGTTTTAAGGTAGGTCTGTGATAACGTGCTATTATGCGATGTATACTAGCGCATTATAACATTGTCGTGTAGGGGCCAATTTATTTTTTTTTGCAGTTTACTACCACTTTAAAAAGGCACCGAGCTCCAGTCACAAAGCAGTATTTTCTTCTTTAAATATTTCGGTAATACATTTCATAGTGTCTTTTTAAAAATTTTTTTGCCATTCACTAACATACGCTGCTACGTTATTTTATGAAGTCATGCGGCTTTTTAGTAGTGAAAACATGTGGTAATTTAAAGCCTGGTGGTATTAAAAGTGGTAAATGCCGCATTGTTAATGAGCGGGCGGCTGCTAGCGTTCTCCTTAACAACAAGTACACGTTCCTTAACCACTTACCAACCGGAAGGTTTTCCAGCTTTAGGACCAGAGCACTTTTTGCGATTTGGCACTGCGTCGCTTTAACAGACAATTGCGCGGTCGTGCAACGTTGCACCCCACAAATAGAGCTTTCTTTTGCTGGTATTTGATCGCCTCTGCGTCATTTCTGATCGCCGCTATAAACAAAAGAAGAGCGACCATTTTGCAAAAAAATACAAATTTCTTACTTTTTGCTAAAATGCAAATCCGAAAAAAAAATATATAAAAAAACATTTTTTTTCACCGGTTTTGGCCGATTTATATTCTTCCATTTATTGATTGGTTTGCGCAAAAGTGGCCGCGTTTACGGATGATGAGAATTCATTTCTGGGTTTTTTGGGGTTTTTTTTACTAGTAATGGCGGAGATCTGTGATTTTTAGCAGTACTGCGATATTGCAGCGGACATGTCGGACATTTTTGACACTTTTTTGGGACCAATGACATTTATTCAGCGATCAGAAATTGAAATGTCCACTGATTACTGTATAAATGTCATTGGCAGAGAAGGGGTTAACCTGGGGGGGGAGCTAGGGGTTAAGTGTGTTCCCTGGGTGTGTTGTTACTGTGGGGGGGTTGGGCTACCATGGGCATGAGAGATCTAAATGATCCCAGTGAAAGGGATCAGTAGATCACCCATGCCTGCACTGTCAGAATGGGGAACCGCCGTGTTTACATCGGCGGTTCCCCGTTTTTTGCCTGTGGCCGCTCATCGTGGCTCGCCGGCGGACATTGGGTCTGCTCGAGCCGCGGGCACACTCCTCAGGAGTGTGGCAGCGCGTGCGCGCCCCCTAGCAGCCTTTCACAGATCGCTGTCTTTTTACGGCGATTCGTGCACAGCAACCCGACTGCCGCCGTGAAAAAACGGCAGGCGGTCGGGAAGTGGTTAAATACCGCATGCCTCAACCACTACTTAAAGTGATAGTAAAGCCCGCTTTGTTAATTATACATACAGGTAAGCCTATAATAAGGCTTACTTGTAGGTAAAATGAATATCCACCCTGCATGCAGCCAGTGACATCACTGGCGCATGTGTTCTGAAGGTCCGGCATACCTTGCTGGCCAGTTCATGTGGTATTTACCGAGCATTTTCCGGGTTTTGTGGTAAATAGCGCAGAACAGTTTCGTGAATTGACAGTTTCAGGTTTGCATGCAGTATTTAGAGAAAATGTGTCTGGGCACCTACATATCGCATGCGATCTGAATCTGTAAATGTAGCTCAGTGTAACCTACCCATTTAAGGCAAATTGACAGTGCCTCCTGATAGCCCACGCCATCAGCAAAGTAACTTACCTTCCCAGCACTGCCTTACTGCAGCCTTACCCTGCTCCTTGGGTAAGGGGGCAGTGACATCATCCACCCTAGTAGGTTTTAATGGCATCCGACACTGGGGAATTTTCAGGGTGGATATCTGCAGAAGGGAGGTGGCAAGGGAAAGCAGGGCAAGGTATGTACAGTATATATGGATTGGGACATTTAAATTTGTAGGTGACAGTGACTTTTTAATATTTATATTTAATACAGATAGGTTAGGCCTAGGCAGCGTGACCTAAGTTCTGCCACAAAAGTGCACTGCAAGTGGTTGCATCCTAATTACAGAGGTACATTTTCAGAACTGTTATACATCCAAACACTTATTTCTTGATTATATGTCAGAAATGGCTTTTCTTTTTCAGATTCCTAACAAAAATGACTGAGACATCACTAGAAAACACACACTGTCAAGCACATTAAAGCAGTATGGTTGGAATATAGTATTCACTTCAATACTATTGACAATTTTTTTGTGGTCAAACACAATTAAGCCCATAACTGATTACATTTTTTTCTATGAAATGAATTCCAAGCATCAAACACATAGCAATTTGTGATTATCAGCCTATGAAAGTAACTGATTTCCATTTAATTGGCTACAATGAAAAATGTAATTACATAAAAACACAAAAAGACTATTATTTGCATTTGTTCTTGGGAGATGGAAGGTAAATTTTACTGAACAGTCTATGTTGGTGAATTGTCTAAGAAACATTGAGCACCTTCCAGATGGAAAAGCTATATATTTGTAGAAGTCTTAGAATATATTAGTGTCAACAAACATGAGCTGATATATTCCAATTGAAAATAAGGGATAATTACAGAGGTGGCATTCGTCCAAACTTAATTGTTGATTAACGGCATCAAAAGCTGCTTTTAAAAAAAAAAATCTTATTATGTGTCAACATTTCTGAGTATTACTGTGACATCTGATGAGGACAACTGACAGCTCCGTACAATATCCGTCAATTTCAATGTACAAATAGGTTTTCAAAATTGCTTGTAATTTTATTACTCTTCAATTATCTATAAAAGCACACAGTAATATATCAATGGAAAATGGTAAGATCTGAGGATGAGCAAATACTTACTTCACTCAACAAATCAAAGGCTTCATTCAACGCAATGTCCAACATTCCAATTCCCTTTGCAGAAAGTTTGTCCAAATGTTCCCTGAAATGCTAAAACACAAGAGAGAGAAGCCAAAGATGGAATTAGACTAGCAACATTTCGAGAAACATACATGGCCTATACCAGTGTTCCCCAACCCAGTCCTCAAGGTCCATCAACAGGTCAGGTTTTCAGGATTTCCCTCAGATGAATCAGCTGTGGTAATCACTAAGGCAGTGAAACTGATCAAATCACCTGTGCAAAATAATGGAAATCCTGAAAACATGACCTGTTGGTGGGCCTTGAGGACAGGGTTGGGGAACACTGGCCTATACAGAAAGAAACTTACATAGCAGTGCTGATTTTGTCCACTAAAACCGATGGGAGAGGGGAGACATGATTGAAACCTTTAAATACATCAAGGGCATGAATAAGGTTCAGGAGGGCAGTCTTTTCAATATGAAACCAAAATCAAGAACACTGGGACACGGCCTCAAACTAACTGGAGGGAAGTTCAAAACTAATCTTAGAAAGTATTATTTTACTGAAAGGGTGGTTGATGATTGGAATAAACTACCAACAGAGGTTGTGAGACAGTCAACAGTAAATGGCTTCAAGCATGCTTGGGGTAAACATAAATCTATAGTCAGACAACAAGGTTAATGTAAAATAATAAATAAATAAATAAATAAATAAATAAAAATAAAAAGGGGCAGACTCGATGGACTACTCAGTCTTTTTCTGCCGTCACTTTTCTATGTTTCTAAAACATTTTAGTCTACTAACTTAATACCATTTTAATCAACTATACGACTAAAACGAAAACAATTGAGATGACTAAAATACGACTAAAACTAAAATGGCATTTTAGTCAAAAGACTAAGACTAAACTAAATTTAAATTTGACGTAAAAATTAACACGGATCTGTAGTGCATGTTCATACCTCAATACCATAAATAATTACATATTAGATTTTTCACTCCAGCAGTATATAATGTTTTTGGAAATTGTAGAGAAATGCTTAAAATATACATTACAATTTATGTACACCCATTTGATTTTAGACTAAATCTAAAACAATTGCAGAAGACTAAAATGACACTAAAACTAAAATGCCATTTTAGTCCTAAGACTAAGACTAAAACTAAATCGAAATTTGCTGCCAAAATTAACACTGTTACATTGGTTCTATAAATTTCACAAGTTGAAACAGTAAATCTTCCTATTAGAGTTGAGCGGACACCTGGATGTTCGGGTTCGGCGCGTTCGGCCGAACTTCGCGAAAAAGTTTGAGTTCGGCCCCGAACCCCATTGAAGTCAATGGTGACCTAAACTTTTGGGCACTAAAATGGCTCTAAAAAAGTCCTGGAAAGGGCTAGAGGGCTGCAAAAGGAAGCAAAATGGGAATAAGAGTAGGACAAGTGCCCTGCAAACAAATGTGGATAGGGAAATAACTTAAAATCACATAAAAAATGGAGGAGGAGGTAGAGGTTGAGGAGGCGGTGACTGTGGCAGTGTAGGTGGAAGCGGTGGTGGAGGAGGTAGCCAACACTGTTTTTTGTTTGTTCGTTTTTTTTTTATAATTGGGGTAGCCCCCAAAATATTGAGACATATTAAAAAAAAAAAAGATCACTATCTGCAGACAAACCCAGAGATGTTCTAGCACGGGTTCACTTTTTCTATAAAAAATGTACCATGGTTTATTTTTCATGTTTCTCCTGTTACAAATTCCAATAAAGACTTATGTTCTATAAAAAAAAAAAGAATAAGTTCACTTAAGTATACCAATGGCTGTGTGAGGCCGGTATAAATGGCTATTCTGCACAAGGTACAGACAAGTCTTGTGGGATCCGGGTGGGAGACAAATGTGAAGGAACTGGAGGCATTGTCAGCCACCCCAATCCACTATCGCCTGTACTTGTTCTGGCCTCACCATTCGTTGAGCAGCATTCGGGCCTACCATGTAACGTTGATGGTTCTGTCGGGTACTTGCACCTGAGGAAGGTGTTTCACTTGTGCATGTAGCTGGCACAAATCGACCACGTCCTCTCCTTGCAACAGGAGCTTCACCAACACCACCAACACCAGCAGCACCATGACCACGCCCCCTATTTGACGCTCTCCTCATTCTGGACGCAAATGTACTATTTAGCACAAATTTATATTATTTTTTTAAACCGGCAATGTTGATGCACTTTTTAATTTTGTGCAAGAAATGCACAGCAAGGTGCAAATGTACTATGTAGCACTATTTTTTTTTTTTAACCACTTGCCGACCGCCGATCGGCATCTGACGGCGGCAAAGTGGCACGTTCCCGCAAATCACCGTCATACGACGGCGGCTGCGGGAACGAGTTTAGTGAGCGCGCGCGCGCCGCCGGAGGCGCGCCCGCACACTCACTGTGTCCAGGGGGTGCCAGGGAGCGGGTGCGGCGGCTTCGATTGCCGCCGGCTACCCGCGATGGCCCCCCCGGAGCGAGTGAGCGGAGGTCCGTGTATGTAAACACGGACCTCCGCTCTGTGTGAGGGTTATGACCACTTCCCTTCCCCAGATAGGGCAGTCCCCCATACAGTTAGAACACGCCCAGGGAACATAGTTAACCCTTAGCGCGCCCCCTGCAGGTTAACCCCTTCACTGCCAATGGCATTTACACAGTAATCAGTGCATTTTTATAGCACTGATCGCTGTATAAATGCCAAAGGTCCCAAAATGGTCCGACATGTCCACTGAAATATCGCAGTACCGCAAAAAAACGCAGATCGCCGCCATTTTTAGTAAAAAAAAAAAAAATTAAAAACCCCAAAAATGAATTCTCATCATCCGTAAACGCGACCACTTTTGCGCAAACCAATCAATAAACGCCGATTGCGATTTTTTTTATCGCAAATATGAGGAAGAATATAAATCGGCCAAAAACTGTGAAAAAAAATGTTTTTTTATATTTTTTTTTTTGTATTTGTATTTTAGGAAAAAGTAAGAAATTTGGGTTTTTTTGCAAAATTGTCGCTCTTCTTTTGTTTATAGCGGCGATCAGAAATGACGCAGCGGTGATCAAGTACCAAAAGAAAGCTCTATTTGTGGGGAAAAAAGGACGCAAATTTCGTTTGGGTACAACGTCGCATGACCGCGCAATTGTCAGTTAAAGCGACGCAGCGCCGAATCGCAAAAAGGGCTCCGGTCCTAAAGCTGGAAATCCTTCCGGGGCTGAAGTGGTTAAAGCAGCAATGTCGACGCACTTTTTAATTTTGTGCAAGAAATGCACAGCAAGGTACAAATGTACTATGTAGCACTAGTTATTATCCTTTTTTTTTTAAACCAGCAATTTAGACGTACTTTTTATTTTTGTGAAAGAAATGCACCACTGACCGCAAATGTAGTATTTCCAATATTTTTTTTTTTTAAACCAGCAACGTAGACGCAGTTTTTATTTTTGTGCAAGAAATGCACCGCTGAACGCAAATGTAGTATTTTGAATATTTTTTTTTTTAAACCAGCAATGTAGATGCACTTTTTATTTTTGTGTAAGAAATGCACCGCTGGCCGCAAATGTAATATTTTGCACAAAAATAAAAATTTAATTTGTCTAACTGCAATGTAAAAGCAGTATTTAAATATGCCAAAATGTTGACAACTGAACTAACAGAACACGATTAAAGTAGTGTCCCTGACACACAAGCAGTTGCAAACGCCCACATAACAAACAGAAAAATTGCTTAGGTTTTATAGGAGGCACTTTGCTTAGCAAACAATATGTACTCTAGCAAACAAAAATCTCTTCTAGCCCCCACCCACCAATAAATCGCTGTATTTAACAGATTTTCTAAAGCTAATCTGTCCCTCACAGCAGCAGCAGCAGCATCCTCTCCCTACACTAGTATGAGATGATGTGACATGCAGCACTACGTAACTCCAGCTTATATAGAGGCTGGGTCACATGATGCACTGGCCAGTCACAGCCATGCCATTAGCAGGCATGGCTGTGATGTTTTCTAAGGGCAAACGAGTGAAACGCTTGTTGATTGGCTGCCCTGCAGCTATTCAACAGGCATGAAAAAATACCCAAACCCGAACCTGGACTTTTTCTCAAATGTCCGGGTTCGGGACACGGACACCCTAAAGTCCGGTACGAACCCGAACTTTACAGTTCGGGTTCACTCAACATAGTTACATAGTTAGTGAGGTTGAAAAAATACACAAGTCCATCCAGTTCAACCCAAAAAAAAAAAAAAACCATTTATATATATATATATATATATAT
>BLSH010411801.1:391492-409396 GCA_018402905.1 Glandirana rugosa
TCCCTGTGACACTGACCACACCGCCACTAGTCCCTGTGACCCTGACCACACTAAATATTAAGCTCGTCTTGGACAATAGTAAAAAAACTATCTAATGGTAGAAGGCCTTTCAATCTATAGAGGCCCTGTGTAAAACATCAAGTCTAACACTCGAGTCGAGAAGTATACGTACCTCTACTGTGGGAGTCGTTACTGTTCTGTGACGAGAACACTTACCACAGTAGAGACATTTGTAGGACATCGGAAGACACCTACAACCTGTCGGACGTAGGGAGGAAGCAGTTCTTGAGTTACTACCGTGTAACGAAGACGATCCTTAGAAAAAAAAGGGACGTTTCTTTTTCTTCTCAAAAATATATCCTTCATCTCAACATCAGTCTCTCATCATATCATTTATAAATATATTGAAAAGTAAGGGTCCCAACACTGAACCTTGGGGTACACCACTGATAACTTTAGACCATTCAGAATAAGAATCATTAACCACTACTCTCTGACTACAACTCTACTTCCTATATAAAAACTCTTCTTTTTCTTTGCAGGGAAAAAAAAGATTCCTAGCAGAAGCAATGTGCCATCATTGAGTTCTTGACGAAGGAGGGATGCAGGCTGTCCAACATCCACAGAAGGCTACAGGATGTTTACAGAGATGACACCATTCACAAGAGCAGTGTCTTGTCATTGCTGAGGGTGTCATCTCCATGCATATGAAGAGCTGAGCTCACAATCTGAACTACAAAATGTGTCCCGGAGATATCTAACTTTCCGGAAGATGGTAATCTATCAAAAAAATGATAACAGGTTCTGCTCGAATTATAAATCACACCAGTCCCAGTGTCCCTGATCACCGCCACACCAGTCACAGTGTCCCTGATCACCACCACACCAGTCCCAGTGTCCCTGATCACCACCACACCAGTCCCAGTGTCATCACCACCGCACCAGTCACAGTGGTGATCAGCAGGCCGTCTGACATCTACACATTCTATAGCCTTCTGTAGATGTCAGACGGCCTGCACCTCTCCATCAAGAACTCAATGATAGCACATTGCTTCTGACTGGAATCCAATATTTACTTGCAATAAAAAAGAAGAAGAAAGAAGAAAAAGCATTAGTATAGAGGAAGAGTTACTCTACCAACATATAAAATTTGAATAACCTATGTAAGTTAATAAAAAAACATTTGCCCACTTTTGCATTACGTTTGTTATAGCCCTCCTATTTATTTACAGTCTAACTCTAGTCAAAGCTTATTTCGTTTTGGACAGAGTGGGAAAGGGCCAAGACTCCCTTAGGTTTGTGTCCCAATCTTTAAAAATGACTTGCCACTTCTTAGCTCAGTGAAGAATTTTCTCTAAAATTAAGAGAAAACCCACCTTTGCCAGGTATCACCAGAACAGGTGCCCCTACTGGCAAAAGTTGGATTTCCCTTCACATTCTCTTTCAATGACAATGGTCACCAGGGCAAATAGTGCGTCTAGATGTCATTATCAAAGATAGTCAGCAATAATAAGCAAACATAGGTTCTAACTACCCAAAATCAGAGAAAATAGTTTTGGCTGTAGTTCTATATTAAACATTTTAACACACTACACCTTCAAGCTTGAGTATAGAATTTAAACCCTTCATTTTTAAGCACTTTCAGCAGCTGATTTAATCACATACTGAGTATGCAGCTTCTTTATTTTTTTAATCCTTGCACATTAAGCTGGTGCCATGACCACTGTCCCAGGTTCCCCATTTCAGTGTGGCTCCTTTCTTATCCAGCATTCTAAGGAGCCACCCAGGCATGCAGGAACAAGAGGCTCTGAGGAAGAAATGTAAACCTTTGAAATGCATTAGCCAGCAGGGGCCCCTGCATGGTCTTCCCTGTGATCTTGAGATTATTGCTGGTTCCAGGACTGTAAAGCCATGGGATAGCGGCCTGTATAAGCGTATTTCCATCTTTATGCTTGTGAGTAGTTTTACGTTTTTTTTATACAAAATAAATACATTTTGGATAATGCACTAGGTGGGAGCGCCCTCTTTTTTTTTATTTCTCTAGTGACAGTAAGCACACCCCAAGTCCTAGAGGGTAGCAAGGCCAGAAACAGTATCCCCTGAGAAGTAGATCATCACTCATACAGTGTACAGTAAATGCTGGGCTACCATACTTATACGCAAGAGTAATTTTTCTGCTGTAATGCAAGAACTAAAGTTGTGTCTCCCTACACTGTGTGCATCAATAGAAACCCACATTCTCATAGCCTAGGATGGCAAGCACTCTCCTGCTTCTCCATATTCTTCACACTCCCTTACCCAAGCTTACAGGAGTAATTTTTCTGCTGTAATGCAAGAACTAAAGTTGTGTCTCCCTACACTATGTGCATCAATAGAAACCCACATTCTCATAGCCTAGGATGGCAAGCACTCCCCTGCTTCTCCATATTCTTCACACTCCCTTACCCAAGCTTACAGGCTGGCAGGAGACTGCACTGTCCACTGTTATCTCTTTCCTGTGGACAGCAGAAGTTCAGGAAAGCAGCACTGAGACAGCAGGAGTCGACAGCATTGAAAGTTGTAAAAGCAGGTGCTAGAGTAAGAATTGTAACAAATAGTTTATTGTGGATGCTTATTTTACTGTGCTCAATGCGTTAAAAAGCTAAGGGTTTAATGTAACCATAAAGTGGTTGCAAAGGCAGAAGGTTTTTTATCTTCATGCATTGTATGCATGAAGTTAAAAAACCTTCTGTGTGCAGCAACCATGAGTGGAAAAAAATTAGCGCCCTAGGTCATACAATTAATTAACTCTTTTAGTGATTCATTAAGAAGGAGCAGCAACCATTATTATTTACTTTGTTGATTTAATAAATAATTAATCAACTATAGTGATAATTATTGGTTTCATAGACAGCCACCCCCTCCCTCCCCCGTTCAATATTGAGTTGGCCCACCCTTTGCAGCTATAACAGCTTCAATTCTTCTGGGAAGGCTGTCTACAAGGTTTAGGAGCGTGTCTATGGGAATGTTTGACCATTCTTCCAGAAGTGCATTTGTGAGGTCAAGAACCGATGTGGACGAGAAAGCCTGGTTAGCAGTCTCTGCTCTAATTCATTCCAAAGGTGTTCTATTGGGTGGAGATCAGGACTCTGTGCAGGTCAGCCAAGTCCCTCCACCCCAAACTCACTCATCCATGTCTTTATGGACCTTGCTTTGTGCAGTGGTGCGCAGTCATGTTGAACAGGAAGGGGCCATCCCCAAACTGTTCCCACAAAGTTGGGAGCATGAAATTGCCCAAAATGTCTTGGTATGCTGATGGCCTAACCCCTGAAAAACAACCCCACACCATTATCCCCCCTCCACCAAATGATTTATTTTATTTTTTTCAGGTACTTATATAGTGTGATTATGAATCGCTTTACATATACATTGTACATTCACATCAGTCCCTACTCTCAAGTAGCTTACAATCTAAGGTCCCTAACTCACATTCATACATATACTAGGGGCAATTTAGACAGGATCCAATTTACCTACCAGCATGTCTTTGGAGTGTGGGAGGAAAATCCATGCAGGCACAGGGAGAACATGCAAACTCCAGGAAGTTAGTGTCGTGATTGGGATTCGAACCAGCGACCCTTTTGCTGCCAAGCAAAAGTTCTAACCACTGCACCACTGTGCCACCCACTGGTCCAAATCCAAATGATTTTGACCAGTGCACAAAGCAAGGTCCATAAAGACATGGATGAGCAAGTTTGGGGTGGAGGAACTTAACTGTCCTGCACAGAGTTCTGACCTCAACATGATAGAACATCTTTGGGATGAATTAGGGCAGAGGCTGCAAGCCAGGCCTTCTCATCCAACATCAGTGCCTGACCTCACAAATGTGCCTCTGGAAGAATGGTCAAACATTCCCATAGACACTCTTAAACCTTGAGGACAGCCTTCCCAGAAGAGTTGAAGCTGCAAAGGGCCAACTCAATATTGAACCTTACAGACTAAGATTGGGATGTCATTAAAGTTTATGTGCTTGTATAGACAGGTGTCCCATTATTTTTGACAATAAAATGTATTTGCAATTTGCCATCCATTTCATAGCTCTTAATATATTTTTTCAGCAAAAGAACGTATCTCTTATTATTTGTACATTTTGGTATGTTCTTGCTTGCCCCCTTCTTGTTTGCATGTTAGTTGGTTATGTCCTAGTCAGACACTGGCTTGCTCTCCATGTTCAGAGTTAGTTGCTCTTGTTAAGTTAGGGTTTTAGAGAGTTAGGAGGCTTTTAGATCAGAAGCTCTTGTTGCTTACAAGAAAAAGCCAGAATGTCATCTGTAATACTGCCTGTGGATCCTGTTGAGTATTCAAGTCACCATATTCTCCATGCTCTGGGTCTCAGAAGGTATGTGTTTTGCATAAGGCAACGTTTGCAGCACATGTTTTTATTCATTTTTTAAGTGGAGTCCTGTTTTTATTGCAGTGTTGTCAGAGAGGTCACTTATATGACTGCCCTGTCAACCAAAGGTGTGGATCACAAGTCTGCCTCAACAGAATTAGAAGCCCTCTTGCATGTAAATGATTCACATATATGATTTACAGTGCATTTTTTCTGCATACTTGAAGATCAACTTTAAAAGACACAGTTCCCTTTAAGTGCAATGGTTGATTCAAATCCAGCAGCAAATAGAACAGTTTAATGTTCTTGCTGACCTACTAAACATGGCTCATACAGCAAAATACTCCCATAGCCACAAGGCAAGCAAAGGCTTAGCTTATCTACATAGGAACTGAAGTTATAAAAAGCGTTAAGCTCTTTAAGCAAATAATATTTCACTAAACCAAATTCAAAACAACAAATGGATAATTAAGCAGGGCACTTATGGCAAGTATTCAGGCTGCAATGCAGTGATTAACAATAAATAGAAAATGTCAGGGAAAAATAAAATTGTCATTCATCAGGAAAGGATTGTAAAACATTTTCATACATATTCAGCAAATGGTAACAAAGTGTGAAAGTGGTCTTAACAGAGTGTTTAGGCTAGTCATACAATGATAGATTTTGGAGCGCGGATGGACGAACCCCCCTGCTGGACTATTGTATTCTAACAGCCGGTGGTGGTGCCATTTTTAATGCCAACAGCGCTGTTACTTCAGGCACTTTTAGCCCTCATACACACGGGTGTTTTTTAACGCCACGTTTTTGGGCGTTTTCTGCAGCTCTCCATGTTATTCAATGGCCCTCTAAAAACGGTGACGTTTTTGAGCAGTAGAGGGCGTCGGTGTTAGTGAGCTGTTTCTAGAACTCGGGACCAGCGCATTCTGAGGCTGTAGCATTTTGGCATTTTTTGACGCCAATCTGCAAAATGCTCACTAACGCTCACTAACACCCACTAACGCCGTACTGGCGTTAACCGGCGTTTTTGACGCCAATGTTTTTAGTTTGAAAATAGCAGAGGACTGATTTTTTAAAAAAAATGCCTATTGACGCCGACGCTCACTAACACTCACTAACGCCGATGCAAAACACCAAAAAAAACGCAGAGTTTTCCACAACGTCGGACCCGACGTTTTGCTTATTTTTTTTCTCAGACGTCCGTGTGTATGAGGCCTTAAGCTTAAGTTCAGGTTACATTTTGCCAAGTATACTTGAAAATTATTCCAAGGCCTCACCTACTCTGCAAGCTGTAAAGTTCTACTTTAATATTTATTCAATTATTTTGGATGGTGGTCTCTATACATAATTAGCTATACCAGTATTGCATATTCATATAAGAGAAACCATATAGTTTTGTAAAAGTAAGAACCCTCTAATAAATATTTCCAGTGTGAGAATTATTGCTTTTTTTATTTAAAATGAAAATATTGACTATGGAGACCATGATTTTAATGCTTAATAAAAGAAGAATTGCCCCCCTTCTAGGCACTACCAGTTCATCAAGCATGTGAGTTTCTATCCCCCTAGTAAGAGGGCAGCAAATGTGGCGCACGCACCTAGTGAATTACCAAAAAACATTTATTCAATAACAGGAACAATAAAAAATGAATACTCACAAGGTGGCAAATAGTACTATTAATGGCCTACTATTATTTGCCACCTTGTGAGCATTCATTTTTTATTGTTCCTATTATAGAATAAATGTTTTTTGGTAATGCACTAGGTGCATGCGCCTTCCATTCTACTTTGTTTTGTAGTATTAAAAGCTTCTTCTCTGACACCAAAGGTAAAATAGCCGAAAGGGAAAATGTCCAGGTTACTAGTAAAGAAAAAGGGACACTGTAGAAAAAAAAGAAGTGGGAGAGAGCAATGGGAGAGAAAACAGAAGAGATAGGGAGAATAGGAAAGGAACATGAGCCCTGTTCATAGTGGCACTTTGCAACTTTTCATTCTTGCTGTGCTCAAAGGTATCCTAATGAAGAAAGGCCCTTGAAAGCCACAAAACATATTTGTGTTATTATTGTATTTGGATAATATGCTTTTTGAACTAGTACTTTCTTCCTCTTTATTTTGGATTCTAGTAAACACTGTGCCAAAAGCCCCCATGTGTGAGAATCCTAACCCAAAAACTGACACTCATCGCAAACAAACAGGGTATGACGCCCTGATTTAAGTAGATTTTCTGGATAATTTACTGAACCGGTGAAAAAGAATGTGTTTCCTGTGTGCCCCTTAGGTATCAATTTTAGTGCTTATTAAACCAGTCTGCGCTAAAACAGAATCATGTATGAGATGTTGTAAAAAACATGATTACTGTTGTTCTACTGAAGGATTACCATTTTGTACAGTGTGGCTCCCGGGCGCCAAACAGGAGGACGCTGTATTATCTGTTTGATTCCAATTCCCTTTTCTACTGAAGGGTAACAGACAGCTTTGCAACATAATGTCCCTCCTCATTATATCTTGCAGGAATAAAAATATTGAAATGCTCAGCGTACTGTAGGAATATATCAAATAAAATGCTCAAATTTGTTTTGTGTACAGAATTGTATCCAAAATGGCTTTCACGCACTATGAATTTTAATGAATCTGTTTTCTTCCCCCACTCATTGGCGAGCAGATGCTGGTACGTGACAGTGAAGAAATGATGACTTAATGGCATGTTTTTTCCACTTCTGCTCTTACAAGGAGATTCTTCTCATCAATTGTATTCTTGACTTTCCGTTCTTTGAAATGGAGGTTCCGCTAAAGTAGAGATCAGTTTCACTCCTCAGTTTCCATTCGCGTACATCTAACATAAACAAGGGCTCTGTGTAATGTTTCTGAGCTCAGGAGAGCGCTGTAGGTAACTGGTTGTGACGAAGAAACCGATAGACAATTTGGCTACATTTGGAAATACTTTCACAGCTGTGATTTTGAATGGTATTCAGAGATATATCAAAAGCACAGAATAATGAAATGTATTAAAGCACGATGAAAGGTGCTGAGGTATTTCTGCAAATATCATACAACTTTACAAAGCTCTCTGTTACAGAAGAACTCAACACTCTTGCTACAGGCACTTTAGGAATGTTCTGTCTGAAGGGTAAGGGTCCTGAAAGATGGACATTTTTACAGAAACCCCCTTCATTAAAAAGAAAATATTTTTCAAAGTTGAACTCCAGCTTAGGTCTTTTTAATGTTCATCAGAGAACCTCAGTCTGATTTTAAAAGTTCCTGGCCCAAAAGAGAGGTCTTCCTCTTCTGTCCAGTACCCATCTCTTAGACACCAATAAAAATCCTTAGTGGACTTGTAGATTGGAAGCCCTGAAACCAAACATTGTTTTGTGTTTCTCTTGAAACCCAACTCCAGGGCAAAAATGAACCCCCCTACCACCTGCCACTCACCCAAATTTAAAAAAAAACACTTTTTAGAGCAGGGACATACCTAAGTTCACTACCCTTGTTTCTTTGTCAGAGCTGGTTCTGGGTTGTGATCCAACGATGCAGGTATGCACCTGTCTGCTGTCCCTGCCAGACCCCTTTTACTGACATCATTGCTGCAGATTACTCTTCTGGATCCTGACATGTTCTCAACACTGGATGGCCAATAGAAAGTGTCAATATCACACAGGCAGTGATGTGGACACCCAAAGAGAGACTCCCCCCCACACTGCAAGGGATGAATGTTCATCAAGCTTGGGGGGGGGGCATAAAAATAGGGTTAATAATTACTGTATTTCTTAATCCAACAGGGTTCCTTAAAGTGGTAGTAAACCCTCCTATCATTTTCAGCCAAGGAAGCTGCCATCTTTGCCTCTGTTTAATCTACAACTGCAATGATGCTGCGCATGTGACCAGCTATGACACCAGCCATTGGATGGTTTGACAGTTTGGTTTAGAGCACAACCAATGGGAGTGTTACATTTCCGGCACGTGCCGGAAATGTGACTGGTTTTTAACCTGTTAAATGCATGGGTTTACTACCGCTTTAAGCTGTGCAACTGATACCACAAAGTCTTCTCTCTGGCGTTGCAAGCTGTGGTTGCACTTCTTCCTCCTCCATGTACAATGTATAGTTAATAGCCCTGCATTGTACATAATGACCCAGAGTGACTGCCCGCACAGACCTGAGCTTTAGGGAAAAGAGGAAAGTACTGGAGCCTGCCAGAACAGGGAGTACTGGTAAGTAGTATAGTCTGTATCACTGCCCCTAGACATTAAGAGGATTTAACCCTTGGAGTCAGTTGGGACCTCACTGCAAGGATAGATTTTGTCTAATTCCTGGAGTTGGGCTTTGAAGCAGAACTCCTGTTTTTTTTTAAAAAAATAAAACTTCTGCAGAACTGGCAGGAGAGGAGTAACATCATTGACCTGTCAGTTTACAGTTTTTGTGCCAGATCAGTGACAGAAACAGTGTACAGGCACGGCTGCAGGAAAGGCTGCTTTTATAGAACATAGAGCAGCCAATGCTAAGCCCACCCTTAAGCCACTAGGGGGTGCACCAAGGATGTGGACTGCTAGAGATTCTGGAGAGAAGTGTGGAAGATTGTGGAAGTTGTAGTCTCTACAGACTGAATTGGCTTCAGACTCTATTCAGAGAAGACTTCAGTAGTAGTAGTAGGAATGTTGTAATTTTGCCCGAGCTGAGGAGAGGAAGAGGGGAGTACTTGCTTCTAGTTGGCTTTTTAATTCACTCCATAAGGAATTAGAACCCATCAGTCTCGATGATACAAAAAGGGCCTTCCCAATAATGTTCCACAAGGTTAGAAGAAAATAATTGTCTAAAATGTCTTTGTATGCTGTAGCATTGCTGAATTCAATCATCTGGAGCAATGTTGAATTTTTTTTGCCCTCATAGTTACTGTGATGGTTAGCTATCCTCAAACTTTTGGGCACATAGTAAAAATTTCAACAAGTGAAAAGGCAACTTGGCGTTTAAAGTTTGATCTACAACACTTGATCAAATTTCTTATTTTTTATTGTGTATGCATCAAATGTCCAAATTACAGTTCAACGTAATAAAAAGGGTGCTCCTCACTATGGGTGCTACTTTCTGGGGCTTGTGTATGTGGATGGAGGTGTAGGGTCTAGGGTCAGCATGTTTCCCTGTCCCCCTTTCCTAATTTCATGTCCTTTACCCTTTTCTTGGCCCCCTCTCACTCTTCTTCTTCTATCCCTCTTCTTTTTTTACTCCTATTTTTTTCTTGTTTCTTATCCCTTCTTTCTACTGGTTCCACTTGGCCTCATATGATCTCCCCTTTCTCCTGCCCTCGCCTTTCATGCTACAGTATGGATATGCTGCTCTCTTACCGTGGAATTTCTGCATGGGGGTAGGTTCCCCCCCAGCTCCTCTACCCCATGGTGTCCTCCTATTAAGGTGGTTGAGGGGGCTATTGGAAGGGGTATGGGTGGCTCAATTTGGGGTTTACCATAACTTTACATTTGCTACAATTTATATATTTTTTTTTGTATTTTTTTTTTATATGTTTACCAGTTTCTCATGTTCTTCAATATCCAGGTACTGTATTTAAGCTTTTGCTTCTTTGAATAATGTAGGTTTATGCATTTGTGTCCTATAGATTCTCTCTTGCTTTGTCCATGGAGGTTATGTTGTCCTATGCTGTACCTACTTCTGACTGTATGCGCTCTACTTGGAAATTTTTTTCTTGTTTTTCAAAAAACTGTTTACGAAACAAAAAATGGTGCTCCTCTTTGTTGCTATATTTAAAGGGGATTTATAGACAAAAAGCCATTATCACAGTGATCTGCAATGTGTAAAGGTTTTACCTAAACCTGTAAGCAGCAAGGTACCTGCTGTTGAAATCTGGTACCGCAGAGCGAACAATACAGTGAGTCTCTATGGTTAATTATTGTATTTCCATGGTTAGATGTACATCCACCAACCACTGTGAAGCATAAGAACTGTAAGAGATGGAAACTCCTTTGTGTTACTATAGGGAGAGGTCTCATACAAAGAGAGGACTTCCATTTTTCTTTAAAATCCCCAATAATATTAGTCAATATTGTGGGAGATTAGCTTGTGGGGATCACTTTTCAGAGGAAAAGATTTAGCATGGAGGTCAGTTTCTTTATAATCTGGCAGCTTGGCTAGCATACTCTCGGACACAACTGGGAGATTTGAGGCTATCTATTTGACTCTAGGTGCACCTCTTCTTTCCCTCCTCTCTCTCCTCTTTTCTTTATTTCCCTTTCCCCCTTTCTTTCCAGGTACTTCATCTATGTATTAATCTGTCCGAGTTGGTCTATTATTCTCTAGTTTCAGTGGAAAGGTTATATGTTTAGTCCGTTGCACTCAACTTTTACTCTTCGCACGAAGCAACTGCAGAGTTTAGAGATTCACAGTCTCTCTGGTCGCCCTTGGTGGAGTGGGATTTCTTCATCCTGGCACAGCTTGTTCCCATCTAGGGGTGTCAGGTTCCTGGGAAATTTGACCTTCTACCTTGGTCGGACCAGATAAATAATCTTTGCCACCATTTTCCGTAATTTTGAACATGCAGCTGTTTTGGGCGATTGTGACTTTAATAGTCTCCACTTTTAATTTCTCAGTTATTGATGGTCTGTCATGTGGACCTACTCTTTTCTGTACTGTACCATTGTTTGACATGATGAAAAACCAAATAAAAATCTTTGAAAGTAAAATCTGGCAGCTTGCCAGGTTTATTATTACAAGTTTGCAAGTTCAAAACACATAAAAAAAAAGAAAACAAAACCTCGGTGTTCGGCGCTAAACTAAACAATCAGGTTCCTCTCTATATAGTGTGGGATTGTCCCAGACACCCAAAAAACATAAGCACAGTGCAAACCTTGATCTTTGAGTCCAAATTAACACACAGAGCTCACTCAGCTTTCTCCTTCTGAGATCCAGGATAGAGCTACACTCTGCTCTTTTCCTGGTCATTAAATGCAGGTGGAGAGGGGTTTGAGTGGACCAGAAAGTTCGGGCCAGAACCAGCTCTGCCATGGTGGCTGGCAAAACCCGGGTTGGACTCTCACTAGTCGCCTCAACATGATTGCATGCGAAGCGACAAGTATCGCACGTCCACTATTGTGCAAGCAGTATTTGCACATGTACACTTTGTATCAATTATATTTTTTAACAAAGTCATTTTATTTTTTACACCTTATTCTTTATTTGAAATATAAAATATAAGCATAAATATTAATCATAAATAAACCAACAAATGGAGTCTGTGTTCAGCATAGGAAACACAATGAGGCGAAAACACTTTTAACATTTTTTTTCTTGAGGAGCAATGTAGCAGAAAAGCTATTATCTTGATGTAAAACACTGAACAGTGCTTTTTAACCAAGGAATACATTGTTCAAAATAAATAAAAAAAGGTTGTTTACTCCTCATTACAATGATACTCTGCCTTTTACTGCTTCTTGAGGTAGATATCAATCTTTAACACATCAAACCTATGTCATGTTAGCTCTCCCTCTGGGTCTTTCTACAGAAGACTCCTTTCCTGTTTCTCAAACAGCTAACTGGATAATAAAGAGGGTGGCAAGGGAAAAAATGTGATAGCTAATGGTCCCAACTAAGACTCATTTCTTAAAGAGACCATGTCAAAACTCATAAAAGTACACAGAAAGCTATAGAAAAATTAGGTATTTTAAGTACTTACTTGCAGTGTTTTTCCTTTGCGTAAATTATTTTTTTATTCGCTTGCAATGTGCATTTTGAACTTGCTAGGGAATTGTAACTCTATAAAGAGTAATCCCCCCTCCCTCCTTGCACCCTATTGCCCCACTTCTATTAAGCCTAGTACACACAATCAGAAAATTGGACGAAAAATACAGCTTGTATGATAATCTGAATGTGAGTACACAGTGCAGCGCCCCCCATAGTGTAGGTGCTGCTACTTTGTAGATTTTTGGTAGGAGAGGAAAAATCTAGTCAGGCCTGACTGTAAGTGCAGGCCTGAATGTTTTGATCTGGGCTGGGAAGTGGCTCAGGGGAGGGGCTGGAGATGGAGGGAAGGGACACTGATTTCCTCCCCTTGAGCTGGGAAAGCTCTAGAAGGGGGATGGATGAGAAAGTGTCACTTCCCAATGTATGACAAGGAGCCCTGACCAATCCACAGGCTGGGTTGGCAGGGGGCAGGCCTCCTTAAATACAGCGATCTGCCAGCAAGTGGCAGGAAAGTTTGAGTGGATGAGGATGTAGCTGGAACTGCGGATCAGGCCTCGCCTGGGAGGGGAGCCCCCAGTCTGGGGGGGTGAACCTGAGGCCTGGGGCTTGGGTGCAGCCGGGAGCTGGCTCCTGGAGTGGCACAGGATAAGCAGGAGAGCAGCTGAGTTTTACATGGAAGGAGACTCTTTAACCACTGCCTTACTGGGCACTTAAACCCCCCTCCTGCCCGGACCAATTTTCAGTTTTCAGCGCTGTCACTCTTTGAATGATAATTGCGCGGTCATGCAACGTTGTACCCAAACAAACTTGGCATCCTTTTTTTCCCACAAATAGAGCTTTCTTTTGGGGGTATTTGATCACCTCTGCGTTTTTTATTTTTTGCGCTATAAACAAAAAAGAAGCGACAATTTTGAAAAAAGAACAATATTTTTTACTTTTTGCTATAATAAATATCCAAAAATGAAAAATAAAAAAACAAATTTATTCATCAGTTTAGACCGATATATATCTTCTACATATTTTTGGTAAAAAAAATCGAAATCGGCGTATATTGATTGGTTTGCGCAAAAGTTATAGCGTTTACAAACTATGGACATTGGTTTATGGCGTTTTTATTTATTTTTATTTTTTTACTAATAATGGCGGCGATCTGTGATTTTTATCGGGACTGCGATATTGCGGCGGACATGTCGGATGTTTTTGACACTTTTTTGGGACCAATGACATTTATACAGTGATCAGAAATGTAAATATCCACTGATTACTGTATACATGTCATTGGCAGTGAAGGGGTTAACCTGCAGGGGGCAGTGAAGGGGTTAACTGTGTTCCCTGGGTGTGTTCTAACTGTGGGGGGGCGGGCTTGGCAGGGGCATGACAGATCTAACTGATCCCAGTGACAGGGATCAGTAGATCTGTCATGTCCCTTGTCACAGAACGGGGAACCGCCGTGTTTACATCGGCGGTTCCCCGTTCCGGCTCTCTGGAAGGAGATCGCGGGTCTCCGGCGGACATCGGGTCCGCCCGACCTGCGGGCACGCTCCCGCAGTGTGCACGGGCACGTGTGTGCGCCGCTCGTGCCCGCGGGAGCGCGCCCAGCAGAAGCCAAATGGGAGGACGTCCATAGACGACCTCCCGGCATTTTAGCGCCACGCTGTAGCCATCATTCGGCTATGGCGCGGATGCGAGGAGGTTAAATAATCCACCAGATAGTCAGTGAGTGGCAGCCCCTGTGAGTTGGATGAGAAGGCTGAGAGGAGAGAGAGCAGTCTGCGGAAGTTGGGAGGAGCCAACTGAGGGGAAGGAGAGCCATTAGACCGCAGGACAGGCCGGATGGGTCTGGAAGATGGATGGGCTGGAAATAGTAGTTCATCCAAGGCCCAGCTAGCACTAACATACTTAGCTACATAACAGAGGGTCCATGTTCTCAGGGAAAGAAAGTTGCGATTCTTACCCACAAAGGGTAGTTCTGAGGCCTTGCCTGTGGCTGCAGCAGGCCTCATCATGTGCTAGCTGTGGTGAAGAGGAGGTGTCATGGAGGTCTGATAAATTTCCTTTCAGATAAGGCAAACAAGTGTAATGGTCAGCAGGTAGTGTGCTGGAGGAGAAGAAGTGTATATACCGGAGGTGTGTATAGTAGGTCCCATGTTCAGTTACTGGGCATCCCACAGTCATCCCTATCCAAGTTCAACCACTAAATAAAACAACAAAACAAAGTACTGTTCAGTGACTCTGGGTGTGTGGAATTTGTGTGATTGAGGGCAGCGGGCAGGTGGACCACACCTATCAACCACTCTTGAGGGAGTACAAGGCTACAACAGCTTTCAAGAACTGATCACGACAGTTTATTCAAAATTCGAAAGGAAGAACACGAAAATTTTTCTCATACGATACCACATCGTCCTATTTTTGTTTAATCAGTACAGTATTCATCAGAATAAAATCGGAAGAGCAAGATCACCAATGCTCGGAAATGAAGGGATACATTACAATACAATGTAACATATTACATCACTTCCAAAGTTGTATTCTGTTGTACAAAAATTTTTGTAAGTTTAGTAACCTCTTCCTTTTCGATATGAGACTGGCATGCAAAAAAAGAACCAGACAATTTTTAGTCAGGTATTTTCTTTGTGTGTACAAGACTTTAGGAATGTCTGATTACTCTATGAGCTGGAAAGCAGCTTAAAGCGGTTGTAAACTGGTGCTTAAAAAAAATAATAAATTCCAGCAGTGCAATGTCATAATGTGCTAGTATGCATCACATTCTAGTACATTATGAGAAACTTTACCTTAGAACGAAGTCCTCCGGCACCGCAATGTCACCTCTGATACGGCTGATATCTTCCCCCAGTCTTCTTCAGTCTCCTTCCAGGTTCCTGCTACATGAGTGGCCAGAGGTGATGTCATTCCTGCGCGTGTTTCTGGCATGGGCTCTGAAGGTCTGGCACTATAAGCCAGACCTTCAGAGCAAATGCACCGATGATGTCATCAGCTGCATTCACTCTGAACAGCTCCTAAACTATGCACGTTTAAGAGATATTCACAGTACTTACAGTGAAATGCATCGAGGTCCTTGTAGTGGTGGTATTTCCGGTTTCGTCACGTTCGATCTAGGTGGTACGCAGGTGGAATGCATCATAGATATGAGCAGTGGGGATTTAAAACAAACTAGGCGATTTACAGTGGATGCCACAGCACGGCACTAGGAAATGCCAGTTTACTGGCTTATGTTTATGGGAAACGTTTTTAAGAGACGTACTGCACAATCATTTGGTATTGTTTTTTTTTTCATTTTGGGATATCCCTGCTGGTGACATTAGATGTCTGCTGAGCCCATATCAACATAAAGGAATTTCATAAAAGCTGTGAGGGTCCTGGTGGCCCAAAGTTATCTGGGTGTCCTTGCTGTTGAAACTGGATGTATACTAAGCCCATACCATTTAAGCTGTGAGGGTCCTGGTAGCCCAAAGCTATTTGGTGAGTGGCCCCCTTACCATAGGTGGTGATGCACATTTATAAAAAGAAGCACTTTTAAGTAAGAAAAGTATGGGTAGCAAATGAACATGTGGTGATATAAAGAAATTGCATAAAGGACTGTTATTGCTGTAATTGATTATAGGACATTTTTTCACTGCTATCAATAGCACTGAATTGTTTTATTTTAATTTTCATTCACTTATGTTTTTTTTATTTTTGTTGATTTTTTTATGTGGATTTGTGTATCAGATGTATGGTGTACACTCTAATAGCTAGCGCCTCAACACACTAAATCACTTATTATAGGCTTACCTGTAGGTACAAGCGGTAGTAACAGAGTTTACCACCACTTTAAACCAACAGTAACAAGTGAATGTTACACTTTAAGTACCCTATACTTAAAAAAGGCCCTAACAACATAAAATAAAAACTAATATAAAAATAAATGAAAGCCCAAAAAAACACCCCCTGAATAAATAGCCCATTTTTAAGAGAAGCTTTGCAAAGCCTAGCAAAAAAAAAAAAGAAGTTTATTCTGGACAGAACAGCAACTAAAAGGACCGCTGGCCTTAAATCAATCACAAAAAAAACCTCAATAATAAGAATAAAAAATAGACAATGGTTGATTGCCCAAAAAGAGTTAAAGGACAGCTTGCTAACTGATCTTGTTATTTAAAAAAATGTGTAAATCTGCACAAAAGTTCACAAATATCACAAATCCTGACCCCTGCAGAGTTGACCTCGAACCCATGTAGCATTCAACCTAAACCTCATCCCTGCTTCTATGTAGATGTCAATGGAGGAGTGAAAGAGAATGCCAGAAGTATCCAGCACAAGTCTCAATACTTTTAGATGTTCTTTAAAGTGAAACCAAAGTTTAAAAATTTGAGAGAGAGGTATATCATTTTGGCAGAAGAGACTTTGTATGTCTCTATTGAACATCTCTGGGGTTAACTTGAATGCCGATTGTGAGTCACGCCTTCTGATCCTCACAAATGGTGTCTTGATTTCCCACAGACATACTCCATATTCAGAAAACCTTCCTAGATGACTGGTGTCTCTTACAGCTAAAAAAAGAGAGTGAGAGGCATCTCCATATTATACCCATGATTTTGGATGTCCAACAAGTTCATAAAGAACTTCCTTTTTTTCTCCTCCAGTACTTATGACTGTTACCATTTATCTCCAACAGAGGTTTCTACAGTACAACCATTACCAAACCCTTCTATAACAATAAGAGGTACAATTAGGTAATCCCATTACAGTAAAACCTCATTAAATATGTTTGATTTATTCTGGAAAAAATAACATAATAACTTTGTTTCCACATCTACAAAATTAAAACATTTCAATTAACTCATTTATGCTGCAAATATTTCTTTTTACACAAATTCATTTTAGATTATTAGCAAGGCGCTGAGAAACAATCAATTCTTTTTGTGTGCTTTCTTTGTTGGAAATTAATATATTTTCAATTTTCATACCCAATTAGGCTTACCTCTTTGTTGTTTCTGTCTGCTTGAACTAAAGTTCCGTTCAGGCAAGGCTCTACGTATTGAATTTCTTCATTATACTGTTAAAAGAAAAAATAAAGAGGGAGGCAGTGTTACAAGAATTCCATCATAGACATACACATTTCACAATTTTCAGAGACTTTTGCAATACAAATACTAGTTCAGGGGTTCTCAACTCCTGTCCTCAGGACTAGTGTTGAGCGAACCCGGACTGTAAAGTTCGGGTCCGTACCAAACTTTTGGGTGTCCGGGATCCAGACCCGAACCCGGACTTTTCAAAAAAAGTCCGGGTTCGGGTCCGGGGTTCTGGTATTTTACTCCACGTGTTGAGAAGCTGCCACGGGCAGTCAATCAACAAGTGTTTCACTGGTTTTCCCTAGAAGCCATCACAGCCATGCCTACTAATGGCATGGCTGTGATTGGCCAGTGCACCATGTGACCCAGTCTCTATGTGGGGCTGGAGTCACTGTGCTGCATGTCATATGCTCTCAGGATAGTTTAGGGAGGGGATACTGCTGGCTCTGTTAGGGACAGATTGCAGAACATCTTATCCTGCATTACTGAGGACTAGGGAGAGATACTAGTACTACTGCTTTGAGGGAGGGAGAGATACTAGTGCTGGTGCTTTGAGAGACAGATTTCAGATCTCATCCTGCTGCACAGAACGATCTGACTGGACTAGGGAGAGATACTAGTACTGGTGCTTTGAGAGACAGATTTCATACCTCATCCTGCTGCACAGAACGATCTGATTGTGGACTAGGGGGAGATACTAGTACTGCTGCTTTGAGGGAGGGAGAGATACTAGTACTGGTGCTTTGAGGGAGGGAGAGATACTAGTACTGGTGCTTTGAGTTTCG
>BLSH010411801.1:419903-447383 GCA_018402905.1 Glandirana rugosa
GGGAGGGGGAGGCACCATCCCGCCGCTGATAAAAGTGATCTTGCGGCGAATCCGCCGCTAAGACCACTTTTATGTTGTTCAGAATCGCCTGCACTAAAAAACAATATCTGAGCTGCGGGCACCATTCAGATATCACTTCTCAAAGGTAGTGACGTCATATGACATCCACCCAACGAGAAGTGGTTAAAGGGATAGTTCTCCTTTACCACAAAACTGCCTATGCAGGTAAAAAAGTGCAGCGATTACTAAAGTTGAATAAAGCCATTGCTCTAGGTGTAGGCCATTTGCATATCTTATGACACATGACTGGAATGCTCAAAGGACATTACTAGGTACTCCCAGGAAGTTGCTAAGTGAGGCCTAGTCATCCTCCACCATCACAGGAGTGAGCTCTCAAATGCTGAGCTCAGAGCTACTGCATCAGGGGAGAGAAAGAGTATGCAGAGGGGTTTGATTCAGAGAAAGAGCTCACTCCTGTGATGGTGGAGGTGAGCAGTGACAACTAGGCCTTACCTAGCAACATCCTGGCAGTACTAGGCCTTACTTAGCAACGTCCTGGGAGTATTCCATTTAGGTTTCATAAGGTATGTAAATGGCCTACACCTTCATAGGCAGGTTTTTTGTAAAGGTGAACTACCATTTTAAAGTGTGTGTAAACTTATTTTATTTGCTCCCTTTTGGTCTATTAAATACATCACTGAAACTATTTTGCTATTTGTTCAATAAATACCTGTTGATCCTGCCAGACATTTTGTGAATTGATAACTGTGGTGTTTATACCTCTAGCCTGTAAATGTCAATACATTTGATCAATAATGTCACGGTAGTCCCTGTGAAGTAATTGACCAAATATGGCCATGTCCATTTGGTCAACGACAGCACCCAGGAAACCTTGCTCTTTTGCTTACACTTTACTGGCAGGGACCAGAGCTGTCATTCAGCTAAGGGAAGTGATGGGAACAGATGTGCATTGGCAGTGACCAGGCCCCCCGTTCTATTTGTTTGTCAATACCTTGCCTATTAGCCTAGAAAATGGTCATTACTGTTTTTTTTAACAATTAGCTCCCATTGACTTTCATGGGTTTCCACTTGGCACCCAAACTTTAGTATTGTTTGCTGAACTTGCCTCAATCTGACCCCGGCTACTTTTGGCTCATCACTACTAGACAGCTACTGCCACTAAGATTACCATCTCAATTGTAGATATATATCCAAGATAGCAAGGATAACTTGCCTAAAATTTGTGGCAGTGTTGCATTGTAAGTCTGTTAACTTGCTGCACATTTGCACTGTCAGGTTGTACACTTGCAGAGCACTTGAATCCCAAGTTCTAGTTGACACTTTTAAATTCAGCTACAGTACCCCTTGTGGTGGTATGACTATTGCAAAGAAACATAGAAAAGCAATGGCAAAAAAAGGCAGAGTAGTTAATCGAGTCTGCCTATTTATTTATTTTTTTTGGGGGGGGGGGGGTTTATGTTTTTTTGGGGGTTTTTTTTGTATAAGTATAGATCTAAGTTTGTCCCAAGCATGTTTGAAGCAATTTACTGTTGACTGTCTCACTACCTCTGCTGGAATTTTACTGCAAAACATAACTGAACCAGAAGTTGCAGCACACTTGCAGAATGTTTGCAAAGAAAGTTGATCTGGAGTCATGTAATGCGGACTGCAATTGTGCAACAAATTTGTAATGCCTGGCAAGTCTATCAATAGCTTAGCAAGTCATTTTCAAGCTTGCAGCACAATTGCTTGCTATCTGTGATGATGGTTCATTGCAGATAAACTTTTGTGCACTAACTATTACTACTACTTCTGCTAACAATGGCTACTCAGTTATCATGATGAACGATACATGATCTGCTGTTTCTAAAATGCCTTGAAGAAATCTATCATAAGCACCTTGCAAATGAATCACTCACTGCACCTAGTCTATAACTGGTTAGTTATCTGAGAGACCCTATTCCTGTGCAAACCAAATTCTATTTTGTAAAGAAAAGGCACTGCTGTACTGGGCAGGGATCCCTTCGCTGCAATTAGCAAATCGTATTATCACAACAGCTCTGATTACCAAAATGCTACCGGTTTCGAAATTTTCGACACTCAGGAGCACTGCACTGGTCTGTGCATGGAACTTTGTACATAAAATTAAAGTGTGATCAGATGTGAAACCTGTGTGTCAGAAATTGAGACACTTACTCTGTAAAAGAGAAGTTGTCACACTAGAGCTGAAAAGATACTGAAACAAGCCTGTCTTGCATGTCCAGTGCAAGTACATGTATGGGACATTCTACAAAGCAAATCGCCAAACTGAGCCCTGACATCAGGATTAAAGTGGTATTAGACCCAAAAGCAAACATTTATTATAATACAGCTTTCCAATTCTTAGATGTGATGGCTGCATTTGTTTTCTTTTTTAGAAGTTCTTTCTTCTATTTTCACCCGGTGAGCCTGCCAGTAAGTATGTTGTTTTTCAAAAGAACAAGTTCTGCAGCAAAATGTATCAGTTACAGAGATGAGACAAAACCTTTATCCCAAAATGAAAAAAAACTGTTTTGCTTATAAAGTATTAGCTGGTGCTTGGTTTAAATTTGTTAGTGTATTTAAATCTGCTGTCCAAATGTGCTCCCTATGCTCCTTCCAGAGCAGGGTGCACGCTAATACATATATACATATACATACACAGCTGGTAAAATAAGTATTGAACACATCACCATTTTTCTAGGTAAATATATTTCTAAAGGTGCCATTAACATGAACTTTTCACCACATGTTGGTAACATCCCATGCAATCCATACAAACAAACCAAAATAAGTAAGTTCAGAAATTAAGTTATGTATTATAAAATGAAATGACACAGAGAAAAGAGTATTGAACATGTGAAGAAAGGGAGGTGCAAAAAGGCATGGAAAGCCAAGACAAAAGCTAAAATCTATCAGTAATTAGAAAGCAATCCTGCCCCTTGTCAGTGCAAATTAATATGAGCTGCTTCAGTCTCAACTGATGGCCTATAAAAAGGTGTCTCATTACCAAGGTGTCACACAAGAAACATCTCATTATGGATAAAAGCAAAGAGCTCTCTCAAGACCTCCGCAACTTTATTGTTGCAAAACATATTGATGACATTGGTTACAGAAGGATTTCTAAACTTCTGAATGTTCCAGTGAATACTGTTGGGGGCCATAATCTGGAAGTGGAAATATTTCTGACAAAGGAGTGAAAATAATTGTGAGGAGAATTGCCCAAGAGCCAAGGACCACTTATGAAGACCTTCAGGAAGACCTGGAATTAGCAGGTACAAATGTTTCAAAGAAAACAATAAGTAATGCTCTCCACCACCTTGGCCTGTATGCACACTCACCATGCAAGACTCCATTGGTGAAGAGAAAGCATGTTAAAGCTCATTTAAAGTTTTCTGCACATCATTTAGACAAGCCTGTGAAATGCTGGGAGAATATAGTCTGGTCAGGTGAGACCACAATTGAACTCTTTTTATGCCATAATACACACCATGTTTGGAGGTCAAATGGCACATCACCCCAAAAACATCATACCAACGGTGAAGTTTGGAGATGGGAACATCATGGTGTGGAGCTGTTTTTCAGCATACTTCATGTCATTGAAGGAAGGATGAATTAAAATGTACCAAGACATTCTTGATAAAAATCTGCTGCCATTTACCAGGATGATGAAGATGAAAGGAGGGTGGACATTTCAGCAAGACAATGATCCCAAACACAAAGCCCAGGAAACTCTCAGGCTGGGTTCACACTATGTGCGGCCGCAGGGCACAGCAGGGGGTCCCCATTCACTGTTTCAGGTCCAAATTAGGAAATGGAGCCAAAGACGCATAGGACTCTTCTGCTGTGCGCTCTGCGGCAGCCCCAGAGATGTGTGAACTGACTCCATTAAGAGCTTGAATCCACCTGACTTGAATCCAATAGAAAATCTATGGAAAGATCTAAAGATCAAAGTTCTTGGAAGATGCTCATGGAACCTTCAAGATTTTAAGACTGTTTGTGTGGAAGAATGGGGCCAAAATCACACCTGAGCAATGCATGAGACTCGTTTCTCCATACAGGAGGCGTCTTGAAGCTGTCATTACCAACAGAGGATTTTGTAGTATTAAATAAATTTCAGTTAGAGAGTTCAATACTTTTTTCTTGTATCATTCCACTTTATTGCAAATAACTTAATTTCTAAACGTATTTGTTTTGGTTTCTTTGTATGTATGGATTGCATGGGTTGTTACTGACATGTGGTGAAAAGATCATGTCAATAGCACCTTTAGAAATATATTTACCTAGAAAAATGATGACGTGTACAATACTTATTTTACTCGCTGTATATAAAGTATATATATATATATATATATATATATATATATATATATATATATATTGTAACAGAAGCACTGGATTGGAGCAGGAAGTGTAGATGTGGCAGGTAGCACTAGAGGGGAACCAGTTTTGGCAGAGAAAGGATTCCTTGCAATAGTCCAATACTATTTATGGAAATTATGCTGCTGCAAAAGGTCCCTATGGGAATTAGGGGCCCATTGATATTATAAGTTGGTCCTGAGATCTTGGTGGTGTTCACAGTCTGATCCCAGTTGCATGTTAGACTACACGAGGGCTCAAAAAAGGCTATCTATTAGTCCATCTATTTAACTATCTGTCTGCCTTGGGCAGGTGAACTGGGAGACCCAAAAAGTGTTCTGGCATAGAGTCCATTTGATGACTATGTTCATTATTGGAAAGTTGCTTCACTCAGACAGAAGTACTGTGTAGGACAGTCAGTGTGTGACGGGGAAACACTAGATGTGTGTGTACAGACCTGTCTATGCTTGAACAGACAATGTTTTGTTGTACATAGTGGAGGTCTGACTGAAAGCCTGTCAGGAGAGATTCTCTGTGACTCAAACTGGCAGGGGTAGACTTTAGGTCTCTCAGGGCTTCTGGGATTCAAGGCCTCCATAGACAGCTCCAATTTCAGCAGAATTTCCTACTGAATTGACCAAAATCCATGCCATGGGTAGCTCTGCAAGCACCATCCAGAATGACAGAAGTCAGTGTGCAGAGGCTTCACTGCCTTCATGGAACTATGAGTATGTCTGAATACAATAACATTCCTCCATCCACAATTCAATTCAACTGTGCTGTGTAAAGTTGCCCTGAGAGAAAACTAGCCAACAGGTTAAAGAGAAGCAGGCAGAGAGTGGGCCTGGAAGACCTGCCTGTTAGTAAAGAGACTGCAATAAACATAGCCATAAGGAAAAGACATGCCCTGCATTTGATGCTGATCCTTACAATTGTAGCACCCTCTACTTTAGGTAGGTGCTTAGAGACTGAGAGCAGGACTGATTGTTTTGATTCTGGGCTAGGAGTGGCTCGGGGTAGGGCTGGGTGATTCACTGGTGGTTTCATCAGGACCTCCCACTTCTTTCCAGAAGCTTCTGGTGTTTTCTGGAAAAAGGGGTGGGGGGTGTAGCCACCTGGGGTATTCTGAGGAGCCCTGACCAATCCCCAACCTGGATTGGCAGGGGGAAGGCCTCCTCAAATACCCAAGGTCAGCCCAGTCTGGGGGGGAGAGTTCTGGTGGAAGTCTGAAGATGAGATAGTGCGGAGGCTGTCGCGGCCCAGGGGGAGCTCCCAGTCTGGAGTGCTTGGATGCAGCTAGGAGGAGTGAGATCTTGGTGGAGAGGCACAAGGCAGAGTGCAAAGGACAGCAGGAGAGAGCACTATTCGGGAAAGATCTTCAGTGGAGGAAGTGTCAGGAGTCGGTGAGCGACATGCCCTGGGATACTGGAGGAGGCATGCCGGAGCAGGTTGGGGTGTAAGACAGTCTGGGAAGGATGCAGAAGCCAGTTTGGGACTGTGGTGTCACTGTGGTAGTGGAGGTCATTGCAGCTGGAGGAGCTGGCAGGGCCTGGAAGAGGATGGGCTGGGTGTTGTAGTCCATCGTACTAGCTAGTACATCTGTACTTTGCTGCAGTTGGGGGCCAGTGGTCCCTGCCTGTAATGGATGGTCCGGAGGTCCTGCTTCAACTATAGCAGGCCTCACTATGTGCTAGGTAGGCCGGAACTAAGTGATTGTGCAGGATAGAGGAACAAGGAGTACTGTGCAGCAAGTGATAGTGCTGGAGAGAGGAACAAGGATTGAAACGTGCAGCAAGCGTCAGTGCTGGAGTGACGTAGAAGTGTATATACTGTGTTGTATATAGAGGTCCCAATTAAGAACTGTTGATCCGTGGGCATCCCATGATCACCCCTACCCCATCTCTACCCCAAAAACACAGTACCGGCCTGTTCTGTGACCTCGGATGTGAGGAAGAAGTGCGACTGAGGGCAGTGTGATCAGGTGAACCATAACATTCAGCAACCTCCAAGGAGGCATTGGCTACACAATATATACTGTACATAACATATTTAGAGAAACTGGACTTATTCTTAAAGTACAAAAGTACAGAAAACTCATTTTAACTTTAATTTGTTTCTCAGCTTTACCAGCTGTTTTGTATGTATTTTCCCAATAAAACCCACACAGTAACAATCCCTGGCCTGAAATAGCTATGAGTATTGTTCTTTGTGATGCCTACTAGGGCGCTTGTCAATGGGGCCTTTGAAAGGAGTACAAGAGTTCAACTTATCACTTAAATTAATATTGACTGAATGCAGAAATGAGTGCATTTGAAGTGCTGACATCGCTCAGCGGACTCCAGCAGGTGTCCAGACGCATCCACTTAAAATGTTGCACAAGTGAAGGATGTTAAAATAAGACAGCAGAGGAACAAAGGCAACATACAGCAATTATGTTGAAGAAGTCATCATCTCCAAGGGTGTCCAGGATCGAAGATACAGTCTGCTTTGCAATTGTTAGACGAAGGCCTTTCATGCTCCCACTGACATCAACTAAAATCACTACGTCTTTCGGAGAGGTAGCTGCTTGAATATACCTGCGTTAAGAAATAACAGACAGAAGTAAATTAATTTTGTCCTTTTTTTGTGTCCAGGAGATAACCTCATCTACTGTACAATAGCAACCCTGTAAAGGTGGTCTTACAAGGCAACTTACCATTTTCGGTTTCTGCAGTCAAATGCAATAACTCCATTTTCATCTGGCTCCCATTTAATACCTAGACAAAAGAAAAGCAGACAGTATTTTTTAAACTATTATAGGAAATTCAAATATAAACCACCCAACATCAATACAAGTCAGAGAACCACCTAGATCAGGGGTCGGCAACCTTTTTCCACTTAAGGGCCGTATTCAATATATGTGAATGTATGGAGGGCCGCATTCACCTGCTAATAAATGGAGATAATAATCTGGACCCCTTTACATTACACAGCCCGCACCTCTGGCCCCCTTTACATTACAGCCCAGCACCTCTGGACCCCTTTACATTACACAGCCCTGCACCTCTGGATCCCTTTACATTACACAACCCTGCACCTCTGGATCCCTTTACATTACACAGCCCCACTGCATATTACCCAGCCCCCCCCCCCACATATTACCCAGCACCCCCCCCCTCGCATATTACACAATTACACAGCCCCCCTTGGTTCTTGGAGCATCAGACCTGTTCACTGAAGTACATTACATGATAAAAATAGCACATGCATTTTGGTTTAACTAAAAAAAAAAGAGGCGGCTGTGGACGGAGGATACAGAGGTGGCTGTGGACAGAGGGGTATATAGAGGTGGCCGTGAACAGAGGGGTATACATAGGTGGCTGTGGACAGAGGGATATACAGAGGTGGCTGCGGACAGAGGGGTATACAGAGGTGGCTGTGGACAGAGGGGTATACAGAGGTGGCTGTGGACAGGTTGTATACAGATGTGGCTGTGTACAGGGGGTATACAGAGGTGGCTGTGGACAGAGGGCTATACAGAGGTGGCTGTGGATAGAGGGGTATACAGAGATGGCTGTGAATAGAGGGGTATACAGAGGTGGTTGTGGTCAGAGGGGTATATAGAGGTGGCTGTGGACAGAGGGGTATACAGAGGTGGCTGCGGACAGAGAGGTATACAGAGGTGGCTGTGGACAGGGAGTATACAGAAGTGGCTGTGGACAGGGGGTATACAGAAGTGGCTGTGGACAGAGAGGTATACAGAGGTGGCTGTGGACGGAGGGGTATACAGAGGTGGCTGTGCACAGAGGGGGACACAGAGGTGGCTGTGGACAGAGGGGTATACAGAGCCGGCTGTGGACAGAGGGGTATACAGAGGTGGCTGCGGATAGAGGGGTATACAGAGGTGGCTGCGGACAGAGTGGTATACAGAGGTGGCAGCAGACAGAGGGGCATACAGAGGCGGCTGCGGACAGAGGGGCATACAGAGGTGGCTGTGGACAGAGGGGTATACAGAGGTGGCTGTGGTCAGATGGGTATATAGAGGTGGCTGTGGACAGAGGGGTATACAGAGGTGGCTGTGGACAGAGGGGTATACAAAGATGGCTGTGGACCGAGGGGCATACAGAGGTGGCTGCGGACAGAGGGGTATACAAAGATGGCTGTGGACCGAGGGGCATACAGAGGTGGCTGCGGACAGAGTGGTATACAGAGGTGGCTGTGGACAGAGGGGCATACAGAGGTGGCTGTGGATAGAGGGGCATACAGAGGTGGCTGTGGACAGAGGACTATACAGAGGTGGCTGTGGACAGAGGGGTATACAGAGGTGGCTGTGGACAGAGGGGTATACAGAGGTGGCTGCAGGCAGAGGGGTATATAGAGGTGGCTGCGGACAGAGGGGCATACAGAGGTGGCTGCGGACAGAGGGGTATACAGAGGTAGCTGCGGACAGAGAGCCATACAGAGGTGGCTGTGGACAGAGGGGTATACAGAGGTGGCTGCGGACAGAGGGGTATACAGAGGTGGCTGTAGGTAAGAGGATACAAGAATATTCCTACTATTCACTCACTGATTAATAATCTTCGGCATTCTGCAACAATGTCTTTTTAAAAATATCTTTATAAAATGTTTTATTATACCATTGCAGTTATATGCTTTATTAAGAGTGCTGCTTGGCGCTCATGTGACTTACTGCATCTCTCTTCCTCCTCGTAAGACAATTCCAGCGTGCGGGCCCGAGAATGATGCCAGTCAGGAGAGACGCAGGGGAGGAGGAGAGATGCGGTCAATCATCTGAGCGCTGAGCAGCACTTAATGAGGCGTATAACTGAAACTGTATTACATAACACAGCGGATAGGAAACAACCACTTGTCCGAGGGCCCGCAAATTTATCAGGGGCACTGACGGGCCGTAGATCTAGTGGCGGCGGGCCGGGTGTGGCCCGTGGGTTGCCGACCCCTGGCCTAGATCATAGTTATATTTAAAAAAAAATGATACACTATTTATTATAGAAGTCAGGTTTGGATAAAAGCAGCTTTTAACTTTTAGGAAACTACAAACATATGTGATTAAATGTATGTTTTCAAATGCAACAGTGAATCTATCCTGTTAACAGCCTCTGGCAGCCCCAGTACAGCAGGGCTGGAGTGTGAGAGGAAGAAGCAGCACAAGGAACCATTCTATTTGCTGAGCATATTGATAGGAGGAGAAAGCAGAGTGACAGAGGAGTGAGCTGATTGTTGTTCTGCTTCTCTTTTCACCGGCTAGCCACAGACTGGGCTCAAAAATTAGTGAGTTGAATGATGCTGTCCATCAGACATCTAATGGTAGAAAAGAAGTAGTGTGGAGGCACAGCTCTGGATTTAAAGCAGTATTAAATCTAAAACAAACATGTATTATATTGCAGCTTGCCAATTATTAGATGTAATAGCTTCACTAGTTTTCTTTTCAGGCTTTCTTTCTTCTATTTCCATATGGTGATCTGACCAGTAAGTATGTTGTTTTCAAAAAGAAAAAGCTAGTTGCAGATCTCAATTTCGTATATATTAGTGCAGCGCACCCAACATTAAATTATAAAGTGCAATGTGTAACAATTGAGTGATCACTCCCACATAAAATGTGGATTGGAACCAAGATCAGTGCAATTCAATATTAATAAATGATCAGTTCAATGTATATGCATAATAATATAGTGTGGTGATGCTAAAAAGTACATCAAATGTAAAAAACAAAGAAGGTGTTCCTTGCATAAATTGTGCAAAAAAAATGTATTTTCCAGTGGAATTCAAAACATCCTTATTCAAAACAGTTCATGTCCATAACACCATCTGTAATGATACTATGATCCCTTTTTCATAATCTTCCACCATGCATATGTCACAAACCACCGTGACCCCTTAACCGGTTGTGCCCTTACCTTACTGGCATCAGATATGCGCCTATTTATACAGTTGTTTCATAAGTTTACATACCCTGGCAGAATTTATGATTTCTTGACCAATTTTTAGATAATATGAATGATAACACAAAAACATTTCTTTCACTCATGGTTAGTGTTTGGCTGAAGCCATTTATTATCAATCACGTGTTTACTCTTTTTAAATCATAATGACAACAGAAACTACCCAAATGACCCCGATCAAAAGTTTACATACCCCAGGTGATTTTGGCCTGATAACATGCACACAATTTGACAGAAAGGGTTTGAATGGCTATTAAAGGTAACCATCCTTACCTGCGATCTGTTTGTTTGTAATTCATGTGTGTGTATAAAAGTTCAATGAGTTTCTGGACTCCTGACAGACCCTTGCATCTTTCATCTAGTGCTGCACTGATGTTTTTGGATTTTGAGTCATGGGGAAAGCAAAAGAATTGTCAAAGGATCTGCAGGAAAAGTTAGTTGAACTGTATAAACCAGGAAAGGAATATAAAAATATATCCAAGGAATCAAGAATGCAAATCAGCAGTGTTCAAACTCTAATCAAGAAGTGGAAAATGAGGGGTTCTGTTGAACTTGAAACCAAACCACGGTCAGGTAGACCAAGTAAAATTTCAGCCACAACTGCCAGGAAAATTGTTCGGAATGCAAAGAAAAACCCACAAATAACTTCAGAACTCTGAAAACACGTGGTGTGTCTGTTTTTAAGATGCACAATAAAGAGGCACTTGAAAAAAGATGGGCTGCATGGTCGAGTCACCAGAAGAAAGCCATTACTATGCAAATGCTACAAAGTATCCCGCTTACAATACGCCAAACAGCACAGAGACAAGCCTCAAACCTTCTGACACAAAGTCATTTGGAGTGATGAGACCAAAATGGAGCTTTTTGGCCACAACCAAAAATGCTACATTTGGAAAGGAGTCAACAAGGCTTGTGAAACGCGGAGGTGGATCGCTGATGTTTTGGGAATGTGTGAGATACAAAAGCACAGGAAATTTGGTCAAAATTGATGGCAAGATGAATGCAGTATGCTATCAAAAAATACTGGAGGAACATTTGCATTCATTAGCCAGGAAGATGCACATGGGAAGTACTTGGACATTCCAACATGTCAATGATCCAAAACACAAGGCCAAGTCGACCTGTCATTGGCTACAACAGAATAAAGTGAAGGTTCTGGAGCGCCCATCTCAGTCTCCTAACCTCAATATCATTGAGACACTCTGGGGAGATCTCAAACATGCAGTTCATGCAAGACAGCCCAAGAATTTCCAGCAACTGGAGGCTTTTTGCCAAGAGGAATGGACAGCTTTACCATCTGAGAAGATAAAGAGCCTCATCCACAAATACCATAAAAGACTTCAAGCTGTCATTGATTTTAAAGGGGGCAATACACGGTATTAAGAACTGGGGTATGTAAACTTTTGATCAGGGTCATTTGGGTAGCTTCTGTTGTCATTATGATTTAAAAAGAGTAAACACAGTTGATTGATAATAAATGGCTTCAGCCAAACACTAACCATGAGTGAAAGAAATGTTTTTGTATTCTCATTATTCTCTGAAAAATGGCCAAGAAATCATAAATTCTGCCAGGATATGTAAACTTATGAGCACAACTGTATATCCACTGAGCTGTTCCTTCCAACGCTGCCCCCTGCTTGCTGTCCCCAAGCTCCATACATCACATATAAAAAGCAATGGGGCCAAACATAGTGCTTTATCATTTAACAGACAATTTATTTAAAACACCCAGTCACAATTGGACACTCAGATAGTGCAATATAAAAGCACACCTGTATATATGTGTGCATCAATGATATTCCTGGATATCACCTGCCACACGATCTGCAGCCCCGATTGTAAGCGTCTCCTAGGTTTGCTGAGTTCCTAGCTTATAATGTCACATCCGTCAGCTGCTCTGGTCCCTCCTACCGGTTTAATCACGCCCTCGTGACTTCATTGGGGAGATATGATTGGCTGACGGATGTTCTTTTCTTTATATAGTGAGCACCATTACCATTTTCTTGTAGTCCCCATTGGATCTAACGGCGGCCATTTTCTAGTGGACCATGTAGGGAACACATGTATTTTTCTTGTTTCCCCAGCTAGCTGGAAATAATATCCCATCACTACATATGTATTTGGGGGGTATTAGCTTTATTATCAGGGAAGAATCCTCCATGACTGCCCCCCACCCTTTTTATTTGGGATATAGATTGAAAACAAATCAATAAAAGCCTTAATAGTATATACTAGTCACATAGTTTTAATTATAATTAAAATTCATTTAAAATGTACTAAACTAATAACTAGAGTTGATCGAACCTCTAGAAGTTCGGGTTCTGCTGGTTCGGCCGAACTTCGGGACAAAGTCCGGGTTCGGGTCCGGACAGAACCCGAACTTTGACCCGGACCCCGAACCCCATTGAAATCAATGGGGACCCAAACTTTTAGGCACTAAAATGGCTGTAAAAAAGTCATGGAAAGTTCTAGAGGTCTGCAAAAGGAGAGAAATGGGGGTAAGGGTCGGACAAGTGCCCTACAAAGAAATGGGGACAGGGAAATAACTTAAAAGCATTTTTAAACAAAAATCACATAAAAAAAATCAAAAATGGAGGTGGATGTGGACCATCTTCAAACTGTGTGTGAAAAGTATTAATTAGCGGGAGAAGCCATACCACTGTTATAAAATCATCTTCAAACTGTGTGAAAAAAGTATAAATTAGCCGGGAGAACCCATATCACTGTTCTACAATCATCTGCAAACTGTGTGTGAAACTTAAACAATAGCCGGGAGAAGCCATATCCCTGTTCTAAAATCATCTGCAAACTGTGTGTGAAACTTAAACAATAGGCGGGAGAAGCCGTATCCCTGTTCTAAAATCATCTGCAAACTGTGTGTGAAACTTAAACAATAGCCGGGAGAAGCCATACCCCTGTTCTAAAATCATCTGAAAACTGTGTGTGAAACTTAAACAATAGCAGGTAGAAGCCATATCCCTGTTCTAAAATCATCTGAAAACTGTGTGTGAAACTTACACAACAATAGCACAAGCCATATCCCTGTTCTAAAATCAGGGATATAACTTCTACCTGCTATAGTTTAAGTTTCACACACAGTTTTCAGATGATTTTAGAACAGGGATATGGCTTATCCCGGCTATTGTTTAAGTTTCACACACAGTTTGCAGATGATTTTAGAACAGAGATATGGCTTATCCCGGCTATTGTTTAAGTTTCACCCACAGTTTGCAGATGATTTTAGAACAAGGATATGGCTTCTCCCGGCTATTGTTTAAGTTTCACACACAGTTTGCTGATGATTTTAGAACAGGGATATGGCTTCTCCCGGTTATTGTTTAAGTTTCACACACAGTTTTCAGATGAATTTAGAACAGGGATATGGCTTTTCCCGGTTATTGTTTAAGTTTCACACACAGTTTTCAGATGAATTTAGAACAGGGATATGGCTCCCGGTTATTGTTTAAGTTTCACTCACAGTGTTCAGATGATTTTAGAACAGGGATATGGCTTCTCCCGACTATTGTTTAAGTTTCACACACAGTTTTAAGATGATTGTAGAACAGTGATATGGGTTCTCCCGACTAATTTATACTTTTTTCACACAGTTTGAAGATGATTTTATAACAGTGATATGGCTTCTCCCGCTAAATAATACTTTTCACACACAGTTTGAAGATGGTCTACATCCACCTCCATTTTGATTTTTTTATGTGATTTTTGTTTAAAAATGCTTTTCAGTTATTTCCCTGTCCCCATTTCTTTGTAGGGCACTTGTCCGACCCTTACCCCCATTTTCCTTCCTTTTGCAGACCTCTAGGACTTTCCAGGACTTTTTTACAGCAATTTTCAGAACTTTTAGTAAAATTACCAGAACCCCGGACCCGAACCCAGACTTTTTTTGAAAAGTCCGGGTTCGGGTCCGGGTCCCAGACACCCCAAAGTTTGGTACGGACCCGAACTTTACAGTTCAGGTTCGCTCAACTCTAATAACATGTTTATAATCATACCATGATTTTAATATTGTGTATTATATGTATCTATTATTGTATGAAGAATATAGAAATATCAAATGAATAATAATAATACAATATTTTAAGTTAATTAAGGCTATTCTTATTTTTACATTTTTCCTTAAAATTAAAAATTGGCTAGAAAGCCATTTAAATCAAAGTTCTTATTTACACCCATAGGCGCCAAAGAGTCTAATTCGTGTACCCACCAGGATTCCCTTTTTCTAATCCCTGGAATTTCATCCCCCAACCTGTCACCTATGCACTGTCCTGAAATGATGATATAAAAAGTGCTCCTTTTTACCTTTAGTTATTTGATATACATGCACCTTAATTGTTATATGCATCGCTCTCTTAGTTCTCCCTACATAGAACATGCCATATGGGCATTCCAGGGTGTATATAGGCCGCTCAGTGTTGCAGGAGATGAAATCCCTATTCACAAATTCCTCCCTCTTTCTACTGTTACTGGTTATCACCTTGCAATCATAACATCTTCCACAGCCATAGAATCCTTTGTCATCAAAAATGGTAATTGCCTTACTTTTCGACGGCTCCACTACATTTTTCACTAGATGGTCCCGTAGGTTTGGGGCCCTTTTATATATTAACCTGGGTCTGTCTGGAATCAACGTCCTTATAGTTTCATCTTGTTTTAATATATCCCAATATTTATGGACAATCCTCTCTACCTGTTTATGTTGGAGATTGTAATACATTATGAGGGCCATAGGTAGTTCACCATTATTTTCTTTTGAAGTTGGTTCCTATTCATTATTCCCACTTCCCTTCTTTTATTTTCAATAAAGTCACAATTATAACCTTTATCAATTCATTTTTTTGCTACTGTGATAGATTGCTCCTCATAGTCATCCTCATTAGTGCATTTCCTCTTAAATCTAAGGAACTGTCTCTTAGGTATATTAATCAACCACGGTTTGTGGTGGCAACTGTCTTGGGGTATGTATGAGTTCCTATTCGTCATCTTGAAATGTGTTTTAGTTATAATACCATCATTATTTTTGATAACTTCCAAATCTAAAAAATTAATCCTTTCAACACTACATTCCCAAGTAAATTTGATATTTTTCTTGTTACTGTTCATATCCGTCAGAAAAAAATGTAAATCCTGTTCATTCCCCTCCCAAAATATGATTAAATCATCAATACACCTATGGTATAACCTTAATTGGGGGTGGGTGATGGAGTATCACCTCTTCCCCCCATTTCACCATGTGAAGATTTGCTATACTCGGGGCAAACTTTGCCCCCATGGCTACTCCTGATACCTGTAAATAAAACTGGTTTTGATACCAAAAGTAATTATGTTTTAGACAGAACTCAAGACAGTATTCTATGAACTTTTTATGTTGTCTATCTATATCACTATTCCTGATTAGGGCCCATTTAGCTGCACTGATGGCTCCCTCGTAATTAATATTCATGTATAATGATGCCACGTCAGCTGTGGACATTAGACCTTTGTGGTATTGATGATCTGTAGTATATGCTTTGTGTCCTTTAGGTATGCATTTGTATTTTTGACTAAAAGCTGGACATAGCAATCAATTTATTGTCCTAATCTGGATGAGAGGGAATCTAACGGTGGCCATTTTCTAGTGAATAATATAGGGAACACAAGTATTGTTCTTGTTTCCCCAGCTAGCTGGAAATAATATCCCATTGCTACTTATGTATATGGGGGGTATTAGCTTTATTATCAGGGAAGAATCCTCCCTGACTGCCCCCCCCTCTTTTTATTTGGGATATAGATTGAAAACAAATCAACAAAAGCCTTGATAGTATATACTAGTTGCATAGTTTTAATTGTAATTAACATTAATTTAAAATTGACTAAACTAAACATGTTTATAATCATATCATGATTTTATTATTGTGTATTATATGTATCAATTATTGTAGGAAGAATATAAAAATATAACATTAATAATAATAACATATTTTAAGTTAATTAAGGCTAGTCCTATTTTTACATTTTTCCTTAAAATTAAAAATTGGCGATAAAGCAATTTAAATCAAAGTCCTTATTTAGACCCCTAGGCACCAAAGAGCCTAATTCGTATTACCACCAGGATTCCTTTTGACTCAAAGTTCTTATTTTATTGCTACCTCTCCAGGTTTTTTATATTTTTCTAATCTCCAGAACTTCATCCCCCCAATCTGTCTCCTATGCACTGTCCTGAAATGAGGATATAAGCAGTGCTCCTTTTTACCTTTAGTTATTTGCTATACATACTCCTTAATCCTTATTAGAGATGTGCAATTAGTTTCTGAATTTTCATTAATTCAGAAAGGTCCGAATAACAAAAATCCTTTTCCCGAATTTTTGAAATTTTTGAAAAGAAAATTGGAAAAAAACTAAAATCCAAAATTCAAAAATCCAAATAAACGAAAATCCAAAATTCGAAAATCCGAAATTTGAAAATCCTAAAATTTGAAATAACGAAAATCCAAAAATAGGAACGAAAATCAGAAAATTTGAAGGAACAAAAATCCGAAAGTATCAACGAAAATCCGAAAATTCAAAACAGAGAAAATCTGAAAATAAGAACAAAAATTTGAAAATACAAATAATGAAAGTCCGAAAATTCAAAAGAACAAAAATCCAAAAATAAGAATGAAAATTCGAAAGAACGAAAATCCGAACATAAGAACGGAAATCCAAAAATTTTCGAAAATCCTAAAGAACAAAAAAAATTTGGATAATTGCTATTATAATTATAATAATATAATTTGAAAGGACATTCCAATACCTACCTTTAATTTAATAGTTTATAACCATTGTTATAGTTTTTTATAATTACTATTATTATTTATTATTATTAATAATAATAATAGTAATAATAATAATAATAATAATAATAATAATAATAAAAACCATAATAATAGTTATAAACTATTCAATTATAGGTAAGTATTGGAATTTCCTTTCAAATTTGGCAGTTAGTGAACGTAATGAATTATTAACCATTATTATAGTTGTTTTATTTATTATTATTATTTATTGATAAATAATAATAATAATAAAACTATAATAATAGTTATAAACTATTAAATTAGTTAGGTATTGGCATTTCTTTACAAATGTGTCTGTCTGTTAGTGAACACATTTTTCTAAATTCCCGATAATAACGAATACCGCATCTAAACGAATGGAACCAACTGAATTAGAATTTTTCAGAATTCCCGAATTACCAATGATAACAAATACCGCATCTATAATGGAACGGACCAAATTAAAATTTTTCCGAAATCCCGATAATAACACATACTGTTTCTATACGAATAGAATGAACCGAATAAGAATGTTTCAGAATTTACAAATTTATTCGAAATAACAAAGTTTGATAACGAAAATAATGAAAAATTTAAAAAAATGAAAAAAAACGAGAAGAAAAAAACGAAAAAAAAAAATAATTTTTGGCCGTGTCTAATCCTTATATGCATCATCCTATTAGTTCTCCCTATATAGACCATGCCACATGGGCATTCCAGGGTGTATATAACCCCCTCGGTGTTCCAGGAGATAAAATCCCTAATTGTATATTCCCTGCTGTTAAGCCTATTCACAAATCTCTCTTGCAGATCTATCATGTACAAGGATGAAACAACCCATTGACAACTGACAAGGGTGCTTACAATAATCAAATTTTATTCACTGATGCAAAACCCTTATCCTAATTTAAAAAAAAATAAAAAATTGTTAGCTGTAACTACTTATAAAGTGTGAGCTGAAGTTCAGCTTCAATCTGTTAGTGTATCTAAATCTGCTAGTACATTTAAAATGCCCTTCTCCCAGGACGACAATGCTGATGTCCAAAGTAGCCCCTGTGCTCCTTCATCCAGAGTGTAGGTACTCTAATACAGGAGGTGCGTTACTGGCCAGATCACTGGGTAAAAGTAAGAGGGAAAAAAAATCTTACAAAAAGAACACTAATGCAGTCACTACATCTAATGATCGGTAAGCTGCAATATATTACCTTTTTGTTTTTGGAATTAATACCATTTTTCAGGTTGAAAATTGCAGGAAAAACTGCTTCTTTAATTTCTCCTTCAATGGGATACTTATTTTGATCTTGTTAGTTTTTGCTTCTGCTTTATATACTCTTAGCATGCAAAGGAATAGCATCTACACACTTATTTACTTTTTGGTTAGATAAACATAACATTTTGACATGAAGATTACTGTAAGATCAAAAACGGTTCAAACAACTCATACAGCTTAATACAGTAAACTGATGCAATTGGCTAAAAACTCAGATGGTGCCATTTCTTCTCCCTGAAAACTAGCCTGAAGATATCTAACCCTGCTTGAAAATTTATAAGACTGAACCATTGAATACTGGTTTTGTTCTTCTTCATGCTCAGGATAAAAAAAAAGTATTAACAAAAAATGTTGATTTTTGTTTTGTTAGGTAATTATGAAATATTGCATATTACTATGCAGTCTTCTACCTAGCCAGCAGATAAAGTTATAGTATTCTTTTCACATCATTATTACTATACAGGATTTATATAGCGCTAACAGTTTGCACAGCGCTTTACAATATAAAGAGAGACAGTACAGCAACAGTACAATTCAAAACAGAGTTAGAGGGGCCCTGCTCCTTTGAGCTTACAATCTAAGGGGCTGGTGAAACAAAAGGTAGGGACTGTGAGGGATGAACTGATGAGGGGAGTAGAAGATTCCATTGTTAGCTGGGGGCAGGATAGGCCTCCCTGAAGAGATAAGTTTTCAGGGATCGCCTAAAAGTGGACAGAGTAGGAGATAGGCAGACAGATTGGCATAGAGAGTTCCAGAGGATGGGAGAGGCTCTGGAGAAGTCCTGGAGAAGAGCATGGGAGGAGGAGACAAGGGAGCTAGAGAGCAGAAGGTCTTGGAAGGAGCGAAGAGGACGGTTTGGTTGATATTTGGAGATAAGATTGGTGATGTAGCTTGGGGCAAAATTGTAAATGGCTTTGTATGTCATGGTTAGGGTTTTGAATTTTATTCTTTGGAGAATGGGAAGGCAGTGGAGGGATTGGCAGAGGGGAGTGGCGGACACCGAATGGTTGGTAAGGTGGATGAGTCTGGCAGCGGCATTCATGATAGTCTGAAGAGGGGATAGCTTGCGGAGAGGTTGGCCAATTAGGAGGGAGTTACAATAGTCAAGGCGAGCGATAACAAGGGAGTGAATAAGTTGCTGCTGTATATATATTCATTGCTTGTACCTGTAGGAGACATTAATCTTGCTTTCTGTCTTGATTACCACATGAAAAGTGAAGATACACAATACCCGCAGGGACACGGGCAGCAATAAAATCCTGGCGGGGGTTCTTACCCTTTCCTATTCTCACTAAAGTAAAAAATAACTGGCTGCAATTCCACTTTAATTTATACACTAAGGACATACAGTATTACTGACAAGCCTCAGACTGCTTGCAGAACTCTAACATAATCATACAGTGTAAATGAGATAACACAATATCAATAGTGATGATACAGTACAAACACTGGAGATGTCATTGCTAGAAAGCATGACATTTTTTCATTATTGTACAAGAGAGTTTATTAAAGCACCCAGGATGTCTTCTTTAAATCACTGTTATAATCAATACATGTTCTACAAAGCACTAACATTTTTTAGTATACGCAATTTACTACAATGATAATTGATTTCTTACCTGGATATTGACGAAAAAAACCTTTTGCACTTCCAAAATATTGCCAAATGAGGGATGGATCTCGGTCAAAGTTGTCAACAAACACCTTATTTAATGATTCCGACCAGTATATCCCATTCACAATTTCAGGATCTTAAAAAGAAAGACACAATAATTATCATTGATTTTTATTTTTATTGGCTGAACACAAGAAAACGATGCGCAGGAAATTAAAGGTACCACTTGGGACCTTGTGGTGGCAAATTGAACAAAGTCTACAGACATTATATGTATACATGATTGTTTCCCTTTAAAATGAAACCAGTAAAATGCAAGTCCCCCTCACCCTGTAAAACTTGCTGACCTTTGGTAGTTACAAAGTATACCTGTAATGAAAAAAAGTTATATTTTTTCATTTTCTTTGACCTGTCTTCCACCCAAGGCAGGTGAGAGATGGCATTGACATCCTGGTCCTTACAGTGAGATCTTGGGGAATTCAGAAGTCCAGCTCCCGTGAGAAGACACTCATGCATTGGCTCTGATTGACTTCTCATGAGATTTGTGGTACTCATTGTTCTCTAAGAATCTCTCGAGAAGGATAGTGCCATCAAATCCTGGAAGTAAGGGTGTGGGTGGGGCCTCCTTGCCCTGCACACTCATGTATGCAGGGCCATAGTTATGTGAAAATCAACATTAAGGTGGAACCCCAGAGGTGAACTGTACGCCTTGTGCAGCTGTGTGACAGAATATAGATCCCTTTTGTGAAACACTCTGCTCTATTCTGCTGCACACCTTGTTTTCTGAAAGTAGCATTTAAAGGAAGCCACCACTGAGCCTGTGCCCTGCTCCACCAGTCCAGCATAGCTCTGCCACCTCACTCCCAGTGACAGAATGAAGTCCCACCGTGCACTAATGAGGAGCTCATGCACGCACATAATTAAATTCTTCGGCTCTCCTGTTCCATGCGGCTAGGTTTTTGGGGAACCAACCGGTAAGGAGGAAGCTGGAGCATCGACCCCCTCGCTACCGGAGGACCTGTCGCTCATGTCGCTGTCTAGCTGCTATACATCCTCACCAGTTTGTGGTTACCCATAGCAAATGCGCACTTTCTCTAATTCTCCTGTTGCATTAACCCTTTGTGGTGGTCTACATTCCTTCCTCTACAGCCCCGTAATACAGTCCCACAGTGCAAGAATCACAGTCCTTCCCTAACCAACTAGATGATACTAGGCTACCTGATGCATACCTTCCCCGAGGTGAGAATCCATAAGTGGCAGAGTCCTGGTTAGGCAGCTTCCATATCTTTTAGATGTTGCTGGTGGTTACATGCTTTGGCTTGGCCTCTCTGTTCTTCCCAGTCCTTTGAAGCTCTAGTGACCCCTGAACAGAGCCTTCTCCCTATTTATTACAGCAGAGCCCAGAAAAGCCTGGAAAAACACTGAGATAACTTAACCCCCTCCAACCTGGGTAGCCTACTAACCTTAACTATTCCACTGCTTGTAAGTATCTGCTTACAAGGATAAGGTAAAGTAATAATTCTAACTTTTTACTTTATAGGTACATTTTGGAACTACTAACGTCCATTGATTTTTACACGGCCTGAAGATTATAAGTGGAACTTGCATGTTACTGCACAGTCCACTCCAAGTAAATTGTATTCAGACCTATCCTTGGATTTATTTTAATATTATATAATTATAAAATTAATTGTAAAAAATTAGGTTAAACAGTTCTATGAACACACAGATTCTGCTTTAAATGCTAAGTATTGTACTGTGTATAAAAAGAAAAATAGCAGTCCCGCTCTGTAAAGCTCTAACAATATTTGATGTTTCTTGGCTTCCAAGAACCATCTAATATGTTTGACATTCCTTTTAGAAAATATTGGAGGGGCTTTCAGTACGAGGAGATAAATGGACCCGGCTTGTGTGAGGTGATCAAAATTCACTAGAGACAATTTATTATTAATTATTGGCTGGATTTCTGTTTATTTTGCCACAATTTCTGAAATCTGTTTAAAATGCCTCTGGGAATTTTCCATGACCTAGCCCGGCTTTATTGAGCATATTATGGATGCTATTTCAATAGGACAAGTTCCAGTTCAGAGAACACATATTAATGATTATTAGACCAAAAAAATATATACATGAAGATCTGAGGTGTACAATATAATCATTAAATAAATGTATTTCCTGATGGTATGGTTAAAAAAAACCTTAAAATTACATCACAAGAAATAAGTAAAAAATAAAGAGCAATATTAAAAAGTAAAAAGTTTGCAGTAATGTATCCATGACATTTTGTTTGCATTCAACAGTCTAAAATTACTTCTGTTACCCTCAAGCCATTTTACTACTTTTACTACACTACATGTGGCCTCATTTAGTAAGGCGATCATTATAAGTAAAATGCTACGTCCTAAAGCAACCAACCAGAATTAAGGTTAATGGTTAGAAAAAAAGATCCTTGCTTATTAGCATTGAAAATAGCCAGAGTTTAATATGAAGATTTGCACACAGCTAAGTTTGGGTTTCGTGAATTTTATAAAAGGATTTAACATACTCCCCACAAATCAAACACAGTCAGATTAGCCCCTAATTTGGAATGGCCTTGCAGGGCACCTTACAGCAGTAGTAAACTTGGGCATTTAAAAAAAAAATGCATTGCATGCTAGCATTATTAAATACTTATCTTAGAACGAAGCCCTCCTGCAGCGAGCTGTCACTGCAGCCAGGGCTTCCATTTTTACCCGGAAAGACTTTAGTGCTCATTCCCCTTTTAGAATCACGATCTTCCATATTCAGTATTATGTGTCAGAAACAGTAGAGTATGCTACTCCAAATTACATGTAGCCCCTTTGTCCTAAACAGGGGCTACTATGTCAATTTAGTTTTTGGCTTGGCTGTAGTTAGCTCAGACTGATTGTATAGTGCTTCACCTGGTTTTTCCCTTAGATTAATTTGGCTTGTGATTGATAACCGTCACCAGCATATGTCACTGGTATCACTGATTATAGTATGAGATTTCACAAACAAAAGTTATGAATATTTATATTTTTTTCAGCCAATATAGCAGGAGGTTTAGGCCACTGGTGCCTGCGGGGGGTGGATATAAATATTTGGGTGAGGCCAGGTGCTCTCTCTTTTTCCATTGGCTTAGGGAGGTACTGCTGGATGAAGCTCTGCTGTTAAGCCTAATTAATAGTCTGGTTTGGGGCCTAACATGCGCTGAAATGGTCCTGAAGCTGCCCTGCCTGGTCTGGGGGAAGCTGTGCCGAGGGGGAAACCAAGGGGAGGCCCCTTGCTGAAGAGAGCCAGAAAGATGACCATTCTCTCAGAAGAGCCTGGTGACTCTCTTGGAGGATGCACTGAAATGTGGGATGTGCTTACAGTGTTGCCGGGTCAGCTTAACCAAAGTGGCTTGATATCGCAAACCGTCTCACTGTGTCTCACTGTGTTCGGGGGGCAGGCAGCGGGTAGGGCGGACTCGATCTCCGCTGGCTACCCGCAATGCCCCCCCCCCGCAGTGAAAGAACGGAGGTCCATGTAAGTAAGCACGGACCTCCGTTCTGTTAGAGGGGGAAGGGCTGTGATCACAGGCTTCCTATATATGGAAGCCGTGATCACCTCCTTCCCCCAGCCAGGCCAGCCCACACACAGTTAGAACATGCCCAGGGAACACAGTTAACCCTTAGAGCACCCCCTGCAGGATAACCCCTTCACTGCCAATGGCATTTACACAGTAATCAGTGCATTTTTATAGCACTGATCGCTGTATAAATGGCAATGGTGCCAAAAAAGTGTCAAAATGGTCCGACATGCAATATCGCAGTACCGCTAAAAATCGCAGATCGTCGCCATTACTAGTAAAAAAAATTAAAAAAATAAAAACCCCAGAAATGAATTCTCATCATTCGTAAATGCTGCAACTTTTGCGAAAACCAATCAATAAACGCCGATTGCGATTTTTTTTACCAAAAATATGAGGAAGAATATAAACCGATGGAAAAACATGTTTTTTTATATTTTTTTTTTATTTGTATTTTAGCAAAAAGTAAGAAATTTGGATTTTTTTGCAAAATTGTCGCTCTTCTTTTGTTTATAGTGGCGATCAGAAATGACACAGAGGTGATCAAATACCACCAAAAGAAAGCTCTATTTGTGCGAAAAGAAGGATGCAAATTTTGTTTGGGTACAACGTCGCACGACCGTGCAATTGTCAGTTAAAGTGACACAGTTGGCGAATCGCAAAAAGTGCTCTGGTCCTTCCGGGGCTGAAGTGGTTAAAGGTTCTGACAGTGTGAAGCTGGACATTGATCTGGAGAGTTTGTAAGTGATCTGCTACAGTACCCGGACCCCTAAGCCTCACCTCCTTAACCCTTCTGCAATACAACTTTAATTTATGACTGATGCCCAAAATCCTTTTTCGGTCTCCCCATTTTGCCATGAACCCAACCCTGGGGTGAAATGCTCGCCCGCCCCTGGCTCTGGAGGTGCTATCCTGCCTTTGGAGTGTCAGAGGAGTGCTACTTACATGTTGAAAACCTGCAGGAACTATCATTCCTATCAACAAATGGCACCAGTTATAAAGTGTCTCCGGAACCAGTTATAAAGTGTCTCTCAAATAACCTCAGCACACTTAAGGGTCAGCCTTTAAGACAAAGAAAATCAAGTATCTGCTAAAATATAAATCCCAGAAAAAATCAAATGTTTTAAGCAGCTCTAAATTCCAATATCTTATGTAAAAGCCAAATAACTTTGTCAGTGAACCTGAGAAGATACCTCAAAACTGAAAATTAAAAGTTAAGTGAAGCATTGTAGCAGCAGCTAGGTATAGTAAAAGTTGGTATTATTAACGAAGGCCATATTCTGGGAGTGTTACATTCCCTTTATCTGCCAAAGCTGGGGTTCAATTCCTTTCCTTTCACAGTTCATAGTCACCAATGCAAACTGTATAGAAATTCTGGCAGGTTTAATATCCCTGAGAATGAGCAATAGTCGTTAATTTCTCTGGCTAAATCATCAAGCACCTGCATTGGGTTTTATGTGTTTTACAAATAGCGTAAATGAGATCAATCCATTGGTTCCAATGAGCTAATCCTCACAATACATGTCAGTTATACCTCTTCAGGGTTTATCTGGTAAAAGAAGGTTCCGTATTGTGAGTTTTAGGATTTTGAAGCTTCATAACTCTGAACCCCCACAGTGCTGTACTGAGCTACTTCCTTAAAGTACAGTATATTCAAAGCCAACATTCTTTCTTTTTTAAAATAGAGTAAGAAAATTAAAAAGCCTTCTTGAGTTTTTTTATCCATTAGGGAGACTTTCTATTTGGTAGATACAACAGGATGCAAGAAAATCCTTCAAAGTGAGGAAAATCCCCTTTTAGACAGATGTCACCAAAATAAAAGTCCCTTTTGGAATATGCCTGTTCTGGTGACAACTCAAAATTTGAATACACCCTCATTTTCAAGTCCCAGAGATAATAGCCACCATGACTAATAGAGAGAGTTAAACTCTTTAGAGGGGACACAGCAATAAAAACTTGAGAGAGACTAGCTTTTTAGTAGTTCAAAAACCAAAACTAGAAAAAAGGTTTAGGCTTTAAATACAATTGAGTTTTCAGGAAGCCCAGAGTTACATAATCGAAAAATATGACTATGTTGAGAACTTTACATTTTGTTTGTGCATGAATTTACTATTCTATCTGAAGATTGTCTAAGGCCTTCTTTACATGTATGCAATGCATAAAAATGTGCAATATCACACGTGCTCCTGCAGCATTTGCGTACTGCATGTTGAAGGTGCACTTTTAACGGCACCTCCTCAAAGTTCTAGTGAACGTATGTGCCCTAAATTGCTCTTCAGAGCATGATATTTTATATCCATGCATTGTAGTGGAATGAGATTTAAAAAACAGGTATCCACACTTCTTTTGCGCAATTTTCATGTGTAGGGCAGCAAATTAAAATGAAGAGGCTGGACTAAATGTATCTTACCTAAATATGCGAGTACAGATCCTAGGGCTTGGTACTCACTTTCACAGTACAGTAGCATATGAACGTTAACAAGCTTTGGTATTGCATTAAGACAGCCTAATCATTTTAAATGGGCTGCCACTGCACACCAGAGCAACTAATATCACACCTGAACCTTCTATGGGAATGCAATGCATAGTGCATTGCTATGTGGTAAGCCGCATTGATGTACAGGTGCATTGTCCTATTGCACTGGGGTGGCATTCAATATGAATGGAACCACAGTGCACCAACATGCATAATGTGCATTACCAAGTCCAGTACCACAACCTTCAGGTGTAACCTTCATATTAGTGTCAGTATTAGAGTCTCCTCTCCCTCGGCAAACCAGAACCACATCTCCAACCTGACATCCTGACAACAGTATAATGGGGTGCTACAAACAGTAGTGCAGTACATAACCCAGCGACCAGAAATGGTCTCTTATCTGCAGCCATCAACAAGACATTTGCAAGCAAAGGACAGTGTAATCCAATGAAATGCTATTACACTAGAAAAGACACAGAAAGTGTATCTTGTAAAAATCAAGCTTTATTCATTAAAAACCAATGTATACTAACTTCAATAAGCAGAAATGCAGCACATTAAAGAAAAACTTGGATATTTACTGCATTGTTCCGTAACTGCTTGAAATGTTGAAAAATACACATGCTATGATGCCGACTGGTTTTACGATTAAAAAGCTTTAACTGCAGAGAAAGGAAACATTTTGCAAGGTGCAGGGCCAACATCACTATGGTGGAAACCAATAAAAGCCAAGGGAAATAAATCTTCTGTCTACTAAAGTTGTTAAGAAATTAAAATGTGAAAATTCTTAAGTGGGCCATATACTGGAAGAATTTTGTTTGAAAACTTTAGTTTCAGGACCATTTATTGAATTTTACAATGGTGAGAGGAATCAAATCAGTGTTTGTCTTCAACCATAAAGATCAGAGAATTTTAAGCAGTAGGATGGAATATTTTGGCGAGGGAAATGCTGGCCACTGCTTGGTTAAAGTGCCAATGCGCGTTTAAGTGTGGGCGCTTTTAAAATGGCAATACTTCTAAAAAGCGATTACATCATCACTGTCATCCTCATCATGTCCTCTTTGCTCTGCTTTTTCAGGTAACTGCTTTAACTTCTCCCTGCAACTTAAAAGCCATCCTGACTGTCTGCATACATATCTGCCTGCTGTAACCATTGGTAACTGCTTTCACTTCTCCCTGCAACTTAAAAGTCATCCTGACTGTCTGCATACATATCTGCCTGCTGTAACCATCGGTAACTGCTTTAACTTCTCCCTGCAACTTAAAAAGCCATCCTGACTGTCTGCATACATATCTGCCTGCTGTAACCACCGGTAACTGCTTTAACTTTTCCCTTCAACTTAAAAGCCATCCTGACTGTCTGCATACATATCTGCCTGCTGTAACCATCGGTAACTGCTTTAACTTACGTCTGTCAGTCCTA
>BLSH010411801.1:447393-474393 GCA_018402905.1 Glandirana rugosa
AATGGCTACTTCTCCCTGCAACTTAAAAGCCATCCTGACTGTCTGCATACATATCTGCCTGCTGTAACCATCGGTAACCACTGACTAAAGTCTTAGAAAACTGGGCTACATTGCATGACTGATATCAACCACTGCCTTGCTGAAGACTTTCAAACTGTTGTTTATACTTGTCTATTGAGGTTACACTTACTTTTATTATGGTGTTCTGGCCAAGATCAAACACCTTGCTTATCTTGCAGAGTCTGTCTCTTGTTTAGCAGTTTGTATTAGGACTGAAAACCCCCACTTTCTCCATGTGCCTTTTGATTAGCTCTAAATTGAATAATTGTTAATCTCCCCCAAAGCCATCCCAGTATAAATTCAGTTTAATTCTTGGGACGGCAGGCAAGGGAAAGGCTGGACACTGCTTGGTTAAAGTGCCACTGCACGTTTAAGGGTGGGTACTTTTAAAACGGCAATTTAAATAAGGCACTACTTTAAAGGCAAGTACAAACATTAGCTATCTATTACCAAGTCTGTAAATTTCCTATTTACTTTTCTACTTCACTTTTTCTCCTCTCTCTACCCTCCAACATGCTCATACTTTTCTTCTTTGCAGTAATACCCTCTCTCCTCAAACTCTCACTTCTTAACCCCCCTTCGCCGCCACACAGCCTATACATATCCCCCTCACTCTTGCCCTCCCAATACTACTGCACCTATCACCTCTGACTCATTCTGAGCCAACACAATACCACCACCTCCACTTCACTGCAGCGCCAGCCCTCGCTTAGGTCACACTCCCACCTTACTGCCCTCACCCTCCTACTACTCCTCATGTCTGGGGATATTGCCCTCCACCCTGGCCCTCCTCTAGCCAACTCCTACCCCCAGAAGCAGCAGTCTAGCTTCTATGACAATAGCCGTAACTACCGCTGTCTTACCTCAATTCCCCTGATTCCAAGAGTCAGCCCCCCCCCCCTTAAGTGTGCCCTCTGGAATGCCCGCTCTGTCTCCAACAAAGTTGCCTCCATCAATGACCTTTTCCTTTCCAACTTCCTCAATTTCCTTGCTATTACCAAAACCTGGCTCCAGGAATCCGACACTGCCTCTCCAGCGGCCCTCTGCCATGGTGGCCTCCTCTGGACTCACTCACTCCAGGTCCAGTGGACCAAAAGGAGGCGGTATTGGACTTCTCCTCTCCCCAAAAAGCACTTTCCAGGTTCTTCCTACACCCCCCTCTCTTTCCCTCTTTTTTTGAAGTGCACTGCATTCGCCTATTTTCTCCTGTTTGTTTGAGGGTTGCAGTCATTTACCGATCCCTGGTCCTGTGTCACGCTTCCTTGACAATTTCTCTGCATGGCTACCCTACTTCCTCTTCTCTGAAGTACTTGCCATCATCCTTGGAGACTTTAACATTCCGGTCAATGCTAAAACCTCAGCCACTTCCCAACTACTCAATTTAACCTCCTCCTTCAACCTAACACAATGGACACAAACCACCACTCACTCCAATGGCAACACTCTTGACCTTGTATTCTCCCACCTCTGCACCCCCTGCAACTTTTCTAGCACCCCTTTTCCTCTCTCCGATCACAGCCTCATCAGTTTCACACTCTCCCTGTCTCCTACCGCTCACATGATGAATCTGCCTTTATGATGAAATCAGTCCCCTCTCCTGCCCAGACAAAGCCACTTCTGTTTACCACATATTGTCATCCTCCCTGGACACACTTGCCCCTGTCTCCACATGCAGAACCAGGCCTCGTCTGCTACAACCCTGGCAAACAGAAGACACCAGAAATCTCAAGAAACGTAGCCGCGCTCTTGAGCGAGTGTGGCGTAAAACGAAAACCCTACAAGACTTCACCCTCTACAAATCTCCCCTCCTCAAATACAACTCCTGCCTCCATTCAGCTAAACAAATCTACTACACCACTCTCATCAAATTCCTCTCATCCAAGCCTCGTCAACTCTTCTCTACCCTTAATTCCTTACTCCGCCCCCCACTGCCTCCACCCACCAACTTGCTCACTTCCCAGGAGATTGCCAATCACTTCAAAAACAAAATTGACACAATTTGTGACGAGATATCATGTGTCCAGCTTCCCCCACCAACCAACACACTAAGTCCAATAACCCACTCAACACTTTCCTCCTTCAAACCTGTTAGCTCTGAGGAAGTTCTCCAACTCCTTTCCACAGCCCACCCCACCACCTGCCCCCTGGATCCTGTCCCCTCGCAACTTCTAGCACCACCCTCCTGCTCTGTCCTAAACTCTCTAACCCACATCTTCAACCTCTCCTTCTCTTCTGGCACCTTCCCCTCTCCACTCAAACATGCGCTGGTCACCCCCATACTTAAAAAACCCTCACTGGACCCCACCTGTTTGAATAACTTAAGACCCATTTCCCTGCTCCCATTTGCCTCCAAGCTTCTTGAACGCCTCGTCTACAACCGTTTGAGTTGCTACCTCACTGACAACAGCCTTCTTGATCCCCTACAATCCGACTTCCGCCCACAACACTCAACTGAAACTGCCCTACTCAAAATCACCAACGACCTACATACTGCTAAAACCAATGGCCAGTACTCCATACTCATACTCTTAGACCTCTCTGCTGCCTTTGACACAGTTGACCACTCACTCCTCCTCAATAAACTCCACTCTCTTGGCCTACGTGGCTCTGCTCTTTCCTGGTTCTCCTCCTACCTATCTCAGCGCACCTTCAGTGTCACATACAACAACATCTCCTCCGCTCCTCTGTCTCTTTCTGTTGGGGTGCCCCAAGGCTCTGTCCTTGGGCCCCTCCTATTCTCCCTCTATACCTTTTCCCTGGGCCAGTTGATAACTTCCCATGGCTTCGACTACCACCTCTATGCTGATGACACCCAGATCTATCTCTCGACTCCTCAACTCTGCACCTCAATCTCCTCACGCATCACAAACTTACTGAATGACAGATTGGTATGGATGTCACGCCACTTCCTCAAACTCAATCTTTCTAAAATTGAGCTTGTAATATTTCCTCCTCCTCGGTCCCCTCCTCATGACTTTACCATTAAGATCAATGGCACAACCATTGGTCCTTCCACACATACCAGGGTGCTGGGCGTAATCCTAGACTCCGACCTTACTTTCAGCCCCCATATCCAATCACTGGCTAAATCTTGCCGCCTCAACCTCCGCAACATCTCAAAAATTCGCCCCTTCCTGACTAATGACGCCACAAAACAACTTATTCACTCCTTGGTTATTTCCAACTCCCTCCTCACCGGCCTACCGTTACACAGGCTTTCCCCCCTTCAGTCTATCATGAATGCTGCTGCCAGACTTGTACACCTTACTAACCGATCCACGACTGCTGCCCCACTCTGCCAATCCCTTCATTGGCTTCCCCTACCCCAGCGTATAAAATTCAAAATACTAACCACAACATACAAGGCCATCCACCACACTGCCCCCAGCTACATCACCAATCTCATCCGCAGATATCACCCCAATCGTCCTCTACGCTCCTCCCAAGACCTCCTTCTCTAGCTCCCTTGTTACCTCCTCCCATGCTCGCCTACAGGACTTCTCCAGAGCCTCTCCCTTCCTCTGGAACTTCCTGCCCCAGAATGTCAGGTCAGCCCCCACTATGTCCGCCTTTAGGCAATCCTTGAAAACTCACTTATTCAGGGAAGCCTACCCCACCTCCACCTAAGACCCGTGCTTGAGCCAACTCTATCAGTTCATCCCCTGCAGCCATTACCTCTTGTACCACCTCCCCCTCCCTTTAGATTGTAAGCTCTACCAGCAGGGCCCTCCTATTCCTTCTGTATTGAACTGTATTGTAATTGTACTGTGTCCCTTCTTTATTGTAAAGCGCTACACAAACTGTTGGCGCTATATAAATCCTGTATAATAATAATAATAATAATATTTTTGTGAAACTAACAAATTTCCAAACGTGAATGTGGTTTTCATTTAAGAAGTTCCATTCATTCCAAAGTTGAATGTTAAAAGCAAACTAAATTTTGAAGTACTTTCTAAGGACATACGCCATGTCATTGAATTTAATGATGGGAGTTTTTATACGAATGTTCATTCAAACATTCGTTTGTGAATCTACTAGTGTATGGCCAGCTTTACTTTTTCAAAAAGCAAAAGGGATGGATTCCACTTCCCCCAGTTTTAGAGAAAGAAGTATTTGAAGGGAAATTGAAGTTGTTCTTTAATAAATATTAAACCCCCTTAAATAATATAATATATAATAATAATACCAATAATAATAATAATAATAATAATAAATATTAACCCCCCCTTAAATAAATAATAAATCTCTTTAGCACAGCCCACCTTGGACAGTACTTATCTTCCTTCCTGATCCAGTGATCCTTCCTTCAAATAGGTTCCAGGCGCTCTGCATGTCTTCCATGGCCTCATTCATTTCAATGAGTAATCTGTACTCATGACAGCCTCCAGTGGTCTTTTGGAGAACAGCTTACCCATGGGACCACAGCATGCATATGCAGTATGAAGAGAAACTGGTTGAGACCTTGTCAGAGGAAAGATTTCTGGATTAGAAGAGGGTAAATATTATGCCAGGTGGGCTGCACCCAGGAGGGTGGGGTTATATAATAATGGACCTTACTAAAGGTTAAGTTTTTTTTAAACACCTGCCAGATCAGCTAGCAGGTCATGCTACAGAATTTCAGAGTTCAACCAAAAGAAAAAAATAAATTCATCAAAAACCCTTGCACTCTGCAACCCGCAAACCCACAGATGATCCAGAAGAAGGCAATAAACTATTATAAAGCATGATTTAGGTTGTTCCAACAGCTCTTACTGTAAACAAGTCTTTCCATATGTTGAGCCATTCCAGGTGCCAAAAGTGCCCCTTTATCTTTTGTAATGATCTTGAATTGAAGATTTTTGTTCCAAGTTTACTATATGGACCATTTATGTATACAAGTTGATTGTGGTTCCTCACAAGGGACAATACATTCAATTCAGTTATTGTACCTTATAGTTAAGGTCGTCCATGCAACTTATTTGTTTATTTTCTATTCTCTATACTCTTTCCATTTATGCAGGTGTCAAAAACAGCCACCCATCTTATAAAGCTCAATAACGTATTTAGTGTCCTTTAAAAAAGGCTATATTACTTCAAAAGCAGGATGGCCACCAGAAAAAAAGATTGTTGTTATACACTCTAGAAAATGTATCAGTCTTTTCTCTTGCTTGTTGTCATGCCCCCAGTGGTAGAGTCTGGCTTGTGCAGGGAGCAACCACTCTTGTACACCTGATTTGGGAACCCCTGGTAGAGCAGACAGGAGTGCAGGATGGCACGAGGGCTGATGTGTTCACTGGTGGTAGCGTGAGGTGTCCCACTGAGGCTCGTGCAGATACGTAGAGAGGTGGTACAGGCTGGGTCGGCAACTGGCTGGCGGTGCGGTACAAAAACTGGTGGTAGTGTGAGGTGTCCCACAGAGGCTCGTGCAGATATGTAGAGAGGTGGTACAGGCTGGGTCGGCAACTGGCTGGTGGTGCGGTACAGAAGGCAGAGGCAGAAGAGTAGTCAACTCCAAGCAGAGTTCATAATCAGGCAGGCGGCAAAGGAACAAGGGGTCAGACAGAAGAGTGGTCATGGGTAGCCGGGGTCAGTGCAGGCAGATATCAAGCAGAGTCAGGTAAAGCCGGGTCTTCAGGATACAGGAACATATATGCAGGTGCTTCAGGTACACTAAATGCTATAGAACGGACAGCACAGGCCGCATGGTGGTACCCATTCAAATAGAAGAAAAACACAAAAGAGAGGGGCGCACCGACCTAGTGCAATACCATAACACCATTTATTAAAATTACAAGAAATAAAATATACTCACAAACGGAGCAATATAGAAGACATATTGACAATTAATGGAAACTTCCTCCAAGGAACCAGTCTATCTGGTATATGACGCTGTCTGGTCCCCCTGTTGCGGTGGAGATAGACTGGTTCCTTGGAGGAAGTTTCCATTAATTGTCAATATGTCTTCTATATTGCTCTGTTTGTGAGTATATTTTATTTCTTGTAATTTTAATAAATGGTCTTATGGTATGGCACTAGGTCGGTGCGCCCCTCTCTTTTGTGTTTTTCTTTAGTTCCTTTTGTATTCCCATGGTCCTGAGGAGGGCAGCAAGACCATCAAGTGCTGAGTGAACATCATGTCTATAAAGAAATTTCTTTGTGGTCTTTTCCGCTTTTGGTTGATGCATCCGAGCGCAGGAGTAGTTTTGTATTCTTTTCACCCATTCAAATAGGCCATTTTGCGCCAATGCCGGCTCGCACATGCACGCGCATCTGCGCACAGGCATTCCAGCCAGATTTCCAGAAGTGTAAGCAGTTGTTTCCTGACACCTGCCCATCTCTCAATCCAGGTGCCACCCATCCATCCACATCCATTCTCCCGTTCATTCTTCCGTCTATCCATCCATCCAGCTATCCATCCATATCTATCTATCTATCTATCTATCTATCTATCTATCTATCTATCTATCTATCTATCTATCTATCTATCTATCTATCTATCTATCTTCTAAAATAGAAGCTTATTTACTGACATAAAGAAAGCACATTTTTCCAATCATGGTATTATTTACACAAACAGTGGCAAGGCTTTGTGCTGCCGGCTAGATTGATTTTGATTATCGGTAAAATTTAATAAAAGCGCCTTGTCAAGCACAACAATGACAGGGGCATAAAATATATCTAGCAGGAATAGTGTGAATGTTTGTTCCAATTTACTAGCTGTCACTCTCAGCCCCGGTCATGAGATGCATGACTGTGAGATTAGAGGGGACGTGAAACGAACACATTCATAGCCTGATGTAGTTAGGTGCCCAGAGATGACTTATAGACACAGAGGAGGAAACCAATTCACCACAAGCTGGAATCACTCACTGGAAGGGATTTTTCAAACAATGATATGTTGTGGAGAGCTTCCACTGCAAACATTCTCTTAGTTTACACTATGAAATGCATTACGGAAAGAAAGTAAATTTGGATTTGCTTCTGTAGGCCTTATGCTCAAGGCCAGTTTGAGGTGCAAATCCACTCTAGTGTAAACGTTTCATAATTTTTCCACATTCGGGGCACTGTAGGTGGCCAAAGATGTCAATAGCTGTACATCAATGTACCCGGGCAATCACTGATGCTTCCACGCATCAGTCTGATGCACAAAAGCATTGGTGTTTACTTGGGTATGGCTACAAACAGCCATTCATTTCTATAACCGACTGTACACACCACCTTTAGCTGTTTTTTTTTTCTTACACTAGAGCAGATTTGCACTTCAAACTGTCCATGTGAATGAAGTCATAGGTGTTTACCTAACCAGTTTTCCTTTAACCACTTGCCGACCGCCTCGCGTAGATAAGCGCCAGCAAAGTGGCTCCGCTGCATAAATCAGTATCTATAATTTTGCGGGCAGGCACGCACCACCAGCGGCACGCTGCGTGAGTGTGCCCCCGGGTCTGGTGGACTTGATGTCTGCCGGCGACCCACGATCCCCTAATACAGATGCAGAATGGGGAACCGCCAATGTAAACATGGCAGTCCCCCGTTCTGTCAGGGGACATGACAGTGATCTACTGCTCCCTGTAATGGGGATCAGTTAGATGTGTCATGTCCCTGCTAGGGATGGGCCGAACGGACCCCTGTTCAGTTCGCACCAGAACTTTCGAAACATTGCTAAAGTTCGGATCCGAATAACGAACACAATTAAAGTCAATGGAACCCGAACTTCAAAAATCAAAAGTGGCCATTTTGAAGACTTATATGCAAGTAATTGGGCATACAATGGTTATAGGGGTCCGGGCCCTGCCCTGGGGGACATCAATGAAAAAAAAGTTTGTAAAAAACATCATTTTTAAATGAGCAGTGATTTTTTTTTATTTTTAAAGTGAAAGCATAAAAATGAAAAATTCCTTCCAATATAGTGCCTGGGGGGGTCCCCTTAGTCTACCTCTCTAAAGTGGCAGATCGGTTCCATGTCTAGAATCTGCTGCAGCAATAATTGTATTTATAAAACCCAAAAACATGACATTTTCCCTGCAAGTAGCCTTTATTTTGCTCAGCAACAGCTGGGGAGCCACTGTGTATGATGAGGCCACAATGTAGTGCACTGGGAACAAGATTTTTTGGATAAATTCTGGTGTCACTTTGACTTTGGATAGAAGTAATGGTTGCAGAAAAATTGGGCTTTGGGTGTCAGTGGTGCCCTATAGAGTTGCTCTTCATGAAGGCAAGAATTTGCCTTTCTGTAAAAAAAAATTGCAATGATATGCACCTGTCAAACAGGTGCAAAAACATTGGGTGTCGGTGGTGCCTTCCCACCGTAACCCTATAGAGGTACTCTTGATGAAAGTAAGAATTGGCCTTGCTGTAAGAAATTGCAATGATATGCACCTGTCAAACAGGTGCAGAAAAATTGGTCTTTGGGTGTCGGTGGCGCCTTCCCCCCGTAACTCTATAGAGGTGCTCTTGCCAACGGGCTGAGTGGTTAGACAATAATGCCTTGTTAAGCATGTGGTACCCAAATGGCTGGTGTTTTTGCCACGTTTCATGTTCCTGAGACACAGTTTGCAGATAGCAACAGTACGATCTGCTGCAGATGTGCTGAAAATGGGCCAGACAGTTGAGCTGTGGGAAGTGGGCTGGGAGATAACAGCTGCAGAATGTGATGGAATAGGGTGGCTGCTCTCTACTGTTTCCTGTCAGCCTCCTTGGGGTTGTGCCGCCTCACCTTCAGTTTCCTCCTCTGCTCTATCTGGCACCCAAGTCGCATCAGTGACCTCATCATCATCATCATCTCCATCTGCATTCCCACTGCCGCTGGGGGAACATGAATGCCAATTTGTCTGCCAGTGTTTTCCGCCCTCTCTCTAGGCTCATGTTCCTGTCATCCTCAACCTCAGAACCAACATCTGAATCCAGAAATGGCTGGGTATCATCAAGGAGCAAGTGGTTGACGCTTTGGTCAAATAACTCAGCTGACTCCTCCATGGCTGATCTTGAGGCTATGGCAGGAATAGATGTGAACAAGAAGGCGGGTTTCTCCACTCTGGCAACAGCAGGGGATTGCACACTTGTCTCTGCTTGCGTGACAGAGAATGAGGAGGATGAGGAAGGTTTAGTAAGCCAGTCCATCACCTCCTCTGCATTCTGTGGCTGAATAGCACGGGCAAACTCACTAAACAGAGGAAAGTATGCCCTGTCTGAGGACTGAGCACCACGTCCACCTTTGCCTGTGGACAAATTTGTTGCTGGCCCCCTTACAGTGCTACAGGAACATCTGCCTTTCCTTGTTGCCCTCCCAGACATTATTGGTGCTTATCGAGATGTACTGTATTCGTCTGTTTTTTTTCCATTTCTCTGAGGATTGCAGCACTCTATCAGCCTCCTGGACCAGTATCGCGCTTTTTTGATGACTTCGCTGCCTGGCTACCCTACTTTCTCTCCTCTGAAATACCCACGATCATTCTTGGTGACTTCAACATTCCTGTCACTGTTGATAGCCCAGCTACAGCTCAACTTCTCAATTTAACCTCATCTTTTGACCTAACCCAATGGACACACACTTCCACTCACTCCAGTGGTAATACACTTGACCTTGTATTCTCCCATCTCTGCAATCCTGGGAACCTCACCAACACCCCCTTTCCTCTCTCTGATCACAAGCTCATCGGTTTCACTGTATCCTTGCCTCCAACCACCCATCCCTCCAAGCAGCAAACAATCACTTGTAGGAACCTCTGCACTTTAACCCTTCTCTTCTCAATTGTGCTACTGACCACCTATATGACAAAATCTCTCCCCTGTCTTGTCCTGACCTGACCACCTCTGTCTACAACAGTTCACTCTCATCATCACTGGATGCACTTGCTCCTCTAACTACATGCAGAATCAGGCCCGACCGTTACAACCATGACAACACTATAAATCTCAAGAGACATTGCCGTGCTCTTGAGCGACTGTGGCGTAAAACCAAATGACTGAAGGATTTCATCCTATATTAATCTGCCCTTCTAAAATACAAATCCTGCCTCCATGCTGCCAAACAAGCCTACTTTGTCTCTCTCATTAATACCTTGTCATCCAATCCCCATCGGCTCTTCTCAACCTTTAACTCTCTGCTTCGTCCCCCACTTCCTATACCCACTAACTCACTCACTGCCCAAGAGATCGGCAATCACTTCAAAGACAAGATTGATGCAGTACACAAGGACACCGCCACTGTGTGAACATCTTCCCCATACAACATACTTTGCCCAACAGCACAGTCAATGCTCTCCTCTTTTAAACTGGCTACTACTGAAGAGATTACAGAACTTTTTTCAGATGCCCACCAAACCAGTTGTCCCCTGGATCCTGTTCCCTCACAACTACTACAGTCATCCTCATATTCTATCCTATGCTCCCTCACTCACATCTTCAATCTCTCCCTCTCTAGTGGCACCTTCCCTTCCCCTTTAAAACATGCGCAGATCACTCCCATACTTAAAAAGCCCTCACTGGACTCCACCAACCTGAACAACTTAAGGCCCATCTCATTGCTCCCATTCACCTCTAAACCTCTAGAACGCTTAGTCTACAACGTCTTAGCGCTTACCTCAGTGAAAATAACCTTCTTGACCCCTTACAGTCTGGCTTTTGTTTGCAACATTCCACAGAAACTGCCTTACCAAAACTCACTAACGATTTACTAACTGCTAAAACCAATGGCCACTACTCCATACTCCTATTACTCGACCTCTCTGCGGCCTTTGATACTGTTGACCACCAGCTCCTTCTCAATAAACTCTGTTCCCTTGGCCTCCAAGATTCCACTGTATCCTGGTTCTCCTCCTACCTATCACAGCGCTCCTTCAGTATTACCTACAACTCTGTCTCCTCCTCTCCACTGCCCCGTTCTGTCGGGGCCCCCAAGGCTCTGTTCTTGGACCCCTTCTCTTCTCTATCTACACCTCCTCCCCTGGTCACTTGATAACCGCCCACGGTTTCCATTACCATTTATATGCCGATGACACCCAAATCTATCTGTCTACTCTTCACCTCACTCCTTCAGTCTCCTCTCGCATTACTAACTTACTAACTGACATATCAGCATGGATGTCACACCACTTCCTTAAACTAAATCTCTCTAAAACGGAGCTGGCAATATTCCCTCCTGCCCGTATCCCCCCCCCCCATGACTTTTCCATCAAAATCAATAATGCAACCATCAGTCCCTCCCCTCATGCCAGGGTACTGGTTTTAATCCTAGACTCTGACCTGTCTTTTCAGCCTCAAATCCGATCGTTATCAAAAGTTTGTAGACTTCACCTCCGTAACATCTCTAAAATATGCCCCTTTTTAACAAATTAAACCACCAAGCTCCTCATTCACTCCATTGTTGTCTGTCGTCTTGACTATTGCAACTCTCTTCTCATTGGCCTCCCTCTCCATAGGCTATCCCCTCTCCAGTCTATAATGAATGCTGCTGCCAGAATTATCCACCTTACCAACTGCTCAGTGTCTGCCACCCCTCTTCTCCAATCCCTTCACTGGCTCCCAATCGCCCAGTGAATTAAATTCAAAATACTAACCACAACATAAAAAGCCATTCACAACTCTGCCCTGAGCTACATCACCAATCTTGTCTCCAAATATCACCCAAACGTCCTCTCCGTTCCTCCCAAGACATCCTACTCTCAAGCTCCCTCTTCTCCTCCTCCCATGCTCGTCTCCAGGATTTCTCCAGAGCCTCCCCCATCCGCTGGAACTCTCTACCTCAACTTGTCCACCTATCTCCTTCTCTTGCTACCTTCAGTGTAAACCCTGAAAACTCATCTCTTCAGGGAAGCCTATTACACCTCCAACTAATCTTTTACCTCTTCCATCAACTCATTCCCCACAGTTAGAACCTTTTGTACTACCTGCCCCACCCTAATAGATTGTAAGCTCTTCTGAGCAGGGCCATCTTGATCCTCTTGTAGTTTATTGTATTGTAACTGTATTGTCTCCCTTTTACATTGTAAAGTGCTGCGTAAACTGTTAGCGCTATATAAATCCTACTGTTAGTGCTATATAAATCCTGTATAATAATAATAATAATAATAATAAAAGGTAAAGAAGTGGAAATCTGTACATAGATGCATTTTAATCAATGTAAAGTGGTGTTTGGTGTACTTTAACTACATAGACACACTTCACGGATGCACTATAATATACTGCAATATAATGCGTCAAACGTACAGTGATGCACAGAACTATATGGCGTTAAACTTGCAGTAATGCACAAAACTATATGGCATTAAACTGGCAGTAACGCACACAAAACTATATGGCGTTAAAAACTGGCAGTAACGCATACAAAACTATATAACGTTAAACTGGCAGTAAAGCACACAGAACTAAATGGCGTTAAATTGGCAGTAATGCACACAGAAGTAAATGGTGTTAAACTGGCAGTAACGCACATAGAAGTAAATGGCGTTAAACTTGCAGTAACGCACAAAACTATATGGTGTTAAACTGGCAGTAACGCACACAGAAGTAAATGGCATTAAACTTGCAGTTATGCACAAAACTATATGGTATTGAACTGGCAGTAATGCACATTAAACAATATGGCATTAAACTGGCAGTAATGCGCACGGAACTATATGGCATTAAACTGGCAGTAACGCAGACAGAAGTAAATTGCAATAAACTTGCAGTAACGCAATCAAATATACGGTGTTCAACCGTCACTACACTGATGCTATCTGAACTGTTCCTACTCTAGCTATACACTAATGTAAAGCTTAGTGACACGGTCTCACTACACTACACTGAAACTATCTGAGCTGTCCCTACTCTACATATACACTAATGAATGTATGAATGACACGGTCTCACTACACTACAGTGAAACTATCTGAGCTGACTCTATCCTAGCTGAACACTATGCAAAGCAGAATGATCGTTCTCCTCACTACACTCACACTATCCCTAGACTGACACTAAACTAATATTTTACACGGACAATTGAAGCACAATAGCACAGTATAGCACACTAACTAACTAATAGCACTGAACAGAGCCCTGTTGTATCTCTTTCCATGCCAAAATCACACTGAAAATGACTGCCATTGAAAGAATACTGTATACTATGGGGCGGGAATGAGCCATGATTGGATAAAGTCATGATGACAGTGTCCAGTCATGACTCTGACAGTGCTCTGTGCCCTGATTGGCTGAAGCTTCCTCTGCTTCAGTCAATCAGGGCTTGCAATGCACTGTTCAGCGCCACAATGCATTGCGGTTAGTTCGGAGGGCCAAATAAACGGTCGAACGCCCCGTTTGTTCGGCTGTTCTCCAAATGCCCCAACAGCAAAAGTTCGGCCCGAACTTATGCTCGGGCCGAACCATTCGCCCATCCCCAGTCCCTGCCAGCCCAGCCCCCACACAGTTAGAACATGCTGAGGGAACATATTTAACCCCTTGATCACCCCCTTAGTGTTAAACCCTTCCCTGACAATAACATTTATACAGTAAACAGTGGCTATTTCTAGCTCTGATCGCTGTATAAATGTCATTGTCAAAAAAGTGTTGAAAGTGTCCGATCTGTCCGCCACAATATCCCAGTCCCGATAAAAAACGCAGATCGCAGCCATTACCAGTAAAAAAAATAAAAGTAATAAAAACGCCATAAATCAATTCTCATAGTTTGTAGACACGATAACTTTTGCGCAAACCAATTAATAAACGCTGATTGCGATTTTATTTACCAAAGATATGTAGAAGATTACATTTTGGCCTAAACTGATGACTAAATTCGTTTTTTTATATATTTTTTGTATATGTATTATAGCAAAAAGTAAAAAAAAAAATGTATTTATTTTTTTTCAAAATTGTCGCTCTTTGTTTGTTCATAGTGCAAAAAATAAAAACCACAGAGGTGATCAAATACACCCAAAAGAAAGCTCTGTTTATGGGAAAAAAGGATGTCAATTTTGTTTGGGTCCAACGAGGCACAACCGCGCAATTGTCAGTTAAAGCGACGTAGTGCCGAATCGCAAAAAAGTGCTCTGGTCAGGCAAATCCTTCCGGGGCTAAGGTGGTTAAAAAGAAAGTTATTGTTTTTTTATAAATATGTTCATTACTTGTTATGTAAAAAGCTAAACAAAGAATTAAAGTGTATCTAAACCCAAGAACAAAAATGCAATATATTACAGCTTACCAGTCCTCAGATGAGATGGCTTTTTTTTTTCAGTTTTTTCTCTTGATTTTCACACAGTGATCCTGCCAGTAACGCTTCCTGTCCAATGGTGAGAATGTTTATTCGCTCTACTGTATCTAAGGAGGCACGAGGTTGTCGCCCTAGGCTGCTTGCTCTAATTTGGACTATAGAACACCTTCCCACTCTTCATTTCCATTACATGGCATCAGGGAGGGCTGACATTTCACTTCAGGGAGCTGGTTCTTAGGCATGGTGGGTGTGGTCGGTTGCAGAAAAATTTGGTCAACAAAAAAGGCTCTCTCTGGCGGAGACTTGAGCACATGGCCAGGCCTCACCCAATGCAACTGTTCCTCACACATCCACACCAGACTGAGGTCTGGGTGGGAAGACTCCAGTCCTGACTTCCTCCAAATATATTCTCTCTACCAACTTGCTCAGTGGCCATAAACTCCTACTGATTGCCTGAAAGAGATATTTATAACTCAGTCTCACTGCAGCTTATCGTACTAATTCCAAAGGCAACAGTGCCACATATTGACAGAAGGGTGCAACCACAGTTAAACCAGGCTTAGTAGAAAACCCAAATGTTCACAAATACTAAATCATCCAGTTTAGTTACCACCTAGCACAGCTGAATTTACCAGTAGTCTAGTGGTGGCCACTCCATTAGGGGCGCAGGGGTACCACCCCCCTAATCCATATGTCCCCCCCCCCCCTATCTACATGCAGGGCGCCGGACACATGGATTTTAATATATATATATATTTTTTAAGTACATGATTAAAGCCTGAGGCGCTAATTGGCTTAAAAAAGGGTGGGCTCGGGGCGCAGAGCACTGCGCCCCGTGCCCACAAAGTTGTGTGACAATAGTGAATTAATATTCGCTATTGTCTTCCTGATTCTCATCCCAGCCAATCAGAATGCATGTCTTGACCCGATTGGCCAAGAGGAGAAGCAACCGTATTGGCCGCCGAGGAGGAGGAGATGCAGGTGAGCCGTTGAGGAGGAAGAGACGCAGGGGGAAGCCACCGAAGCTGCCCGAGACCTAGATGGAGTTAGTGCGGGGCTGGTCGACAGACAGGCAAGTGACAGGAGGGTGGTTGGTGGTTTGCTGATCGACCGCTCAGAGGGGTGGTTTGATTGACTGACAGACCGACCGACTGAACGGGGGTGGTGGGCGGTTTGTTTGCCCCCCCAAAACAAATGGAGCACCAGCCGCCACTGCAGTAGCCCCTGTTTAAGACAAGGGTGCTACATAGATGAAGAGCTGTTTTTGAGTTCACAGTGAACTGGGCAGGGCTAAAAACACTGCTTGAGATTACAGTTACATAGTTCATCTGGTTGAAAAAAGACACAAGTCCATCCAGTTCAACCAACAGAGAAAAAAAAAACCTACAAATCGAAAACCTCCATATACACTTGAACCAAAGGAAGGCAAAAACCACAACAAAGCATGATCCAATTTGCTCCAGCGGGGGAAAAAATTTCTTCCTGATTCCCAAGAGGCAATCGAATATTCCTTGGATCAACTTTACCTATAAATATTTGTATCCAGTTATATTATGTGCATTTAGGAAAGAATGCAGGCCTTTTATAAAACAATCTACTGAGATGGACAGAACCACCTCTGGAGGGAGTCTATTCCACATTTTCATAGCTCTTACTGTGAAGAAGCCTTTCTCTATTTGGAGACTGAATCTCTTTTCCTCCAGATGCCCCCTTGTCCTCTGCGATGACCCTAAAGTGAATACCTCAACACTAGTGCTGCAGAGGAAGTTATACAACTTACATTTGGAATACCATTCAATATCAATACAGCCTAAGAACACAAGTTCATTTGGATGTTAGCAGCGCTTCTTAGGTCTTTTTCTTTACATATTAACCCGAAGAAAATTCAGTCCTTAAAGTTTTTTATAAAGTAAGCATGCTCCCAGTGAAAGAAGGTTACAGCCTCACGAATGTTCTTTATGAGTTATAATCCTCCACCTTTTTCACTGCGTGCTCTCCTTCCCCTTATGGCTATGCACTCACCACAAATTTGATTTATAATTACCTTTTCCTGACAGACTCCTATGGCAGCATACGTGTGGGTAAGGCCCCGCCTCCACTACTACCTCATAGGACCCCTCTCCCATAAATCTTTGCTCCTTCCCAGCTGACGTGTTCCTTTTTTGTCCTCCTCCATGTGGACCATGGTTCGGTTCGACTACCTGAAGATTTCCCACCGCATTACAGTTGCCCGTGACCAGTGGAATACGTCCCCCTGATATGCCCCTGCTGAGAGCGGGGTATGGGGTATATGCAGAGTAAGCGCCGAAGCTGGGTTGGAGATGTGTGCGCTGGCCGGATGCCCTGCAGAGAGCGGGTGGCCCTAATTTGCTGTGTGCTGGACGCTGGAGGTGCTGGGTGGTGGAGTGGTGAGATTTTAAAACTTCCTATGGATGCAATGGCAGCAAGTGTTTGTTTTTACTAATACCTGTCGTATTCCTCCGTCTGTGGTGCTGTCTGCTGACAGTCATGGTGGCCGGAGGCGGTGCTCCGGCCACCGACTTCCTGGTTCGGGTCCCACGGTCGGTCTGCACATGCGCGATCGCGGGACGAGACCGAGGCTTGGCTCGCGCACGCCTCGGCGCTGGCTGGCGCCAGTGGATGATGTCACCATAGGCTTATTAAAGCCTGGGGAGCCGCACAAGCCTCGAGAATGACTGCAGGGACATCTTCCCCAGGCTGTGCATTTGGTCTCCCCAGGTATGTGAGCAACACGGGGGGGGGGGGGTGTGGTGGTGTCGACACGATTTTCACTCTACTTCTCCCCCTAGGTGACTGTAGCCATGGACTCTCCTCTGCCCCCTGGTGGTCAGCCCTTGCCCAACAGGTACCTGGTGGTCCTGCATGGAGGGGGAGGGCTGAGGGAGGGGGAGGACTGGTTATATTGGGAAAGTCTCTGTCCGGAACAGGCTTACTTAATTTAAGCACATCCTTGTCTCTCTCTATCTTTCTTCCTTTTAGCCCTTCTAGGTCTAGCTCTCACCGAGGTACGCACAGGCAAAGTGGTTCTTCTAAATCTCATCATCATTCATCATCTAAATCTGGGCGTCATGTAGCGCACTCAGACACAGGACGCCATGTCAGAGACAGCTCCCATCTACTCTCTTCCCGTCCAGGAAGGGACGGCAGAACATGCTGGGGATGCAAAGCGACAGTTTCAACAGATAAATCCCTCTGTGACCTCTGCTATAAAAATGCAGTTGATGAAAGGGAAAGCCCTATTCAGCATTTGGAGCAATTGGTTAAGTGGGTGGTCAGAGATTCTCTGCAGGAGAGAGATACCCGTCAGCTTCAAGCCCCTCCCTTGGCTCCTGCAAGATCATTTGTCTTGGAAGATCAGTCTGAAGATCCGTGGGATTCTTCTCAGCCCAGACTCCCGTCGCCACTTCATTCCGATGAAGATTCGGATGTGACTTTTGAGGTTGGATTCAGTTACGCTTTAGTCCCCTCCTTAGTGGAGGCCGTGAAGGAGGCCTTGGACTTGGAGGACCCGGCGGTTTCACCTCCAAAGCAGAAGAGGCTATTCAAGCAGCTCAGTAAGGAGTGCACCAATTTTCCCTTCCTGCCGGAATTGGGTGAAATTGTTTCAGACGAATGGGCCAAGGTGGAGAGGAGGGGCTCATTGGCTTCAAAGGTACAGAGAATGTACCCTTTCAAGGAAGAAGAGGTGAAGCACCTCCAGACAGCTCCAAGAGTGGATGCAGCCTTAATGAGGCTGGTGAAATATGTAACACTTCCATTGGAAGATACGGTCTCTTTTAAAGACCTTCTGGAGAGGCGGATTGATGCGGACCTTAAGCGGATATATATCTCCGCAGGCATGGCGTGTAAACCAGCCTTAGCCCTGGCGGCAACTTCTAAGGCCATGGAGGCGTGGTCAGATAAAGTGGAAGCATCATTGTCAGAATTCTCCGCCGAAGAGGCACAGAGGTCACCCATTCAGGAACTCAGGATGGTCTCAGCCTTCCTGGGGGAGGCGTCCCTGGACATCATCCGCCTGGTGGCGCGGGTTATGATGGCGTCAGTTACAGCCAAGCGGGCTCTGTGGCTCTGCCCTTGGTGGGCGGATCCGGCGTCCAAGCAAGCTTGGTGCCGGATCCCTTTTGAGGGCAAGTCCCTCTTCGGTGATAAGTTGAACGATGCCATATCCCGAGCCACGGGTGGAAAATCAGGGTTCCTTCCTCAGGACTGGCACCAGCAGGGCCAGAGGCGTTCCTCTTCGAAGAGGCAGAGCTTTGATCGGGCCAGGGAAGCTCGTAGCTATAAGCCTGGATGGGAGTTCGGTAGGTCCTGGAGGACCAAGCGCTCTGCTCAGCAGAAGACAACGAAGGGAGATTCTTCAAGGGGCCAGGGTCCGGCCAAGTCTTTTTGATGTTGGGCCCGCCCAAGCATGCCCGGTAGGGGCTCGCTTACGCCATTTCTGGCATGTCTGTGCGGCCTCGATCAGAGATTTTTGGACACTCAAGACGGTGTCTACAGGCCACGCATGGGTTTTTTCCGAAGTCCCCAAGCAAAGGTTTATCCCAACTTCTATTCCTTCCTCGAGGGAGAAGGGAGAGATCTTGTCAGATTACGTAAGTTCCCTCCTGGGACAGGAGGCAGTCAGGCCCGTACCAAATTCAGATCGGGGCCGGGGGATCCTCCTTTATTCCTTGTCCAGAAGAAGAATGGCTCGTGGAGGCCGGTTATAGATCTGACCTACCTAAACCGTTTCATAAAAAAGGAGAAGTTCAAGATGGAGTCCCTGCATACCATACAGCAGTCGGTTCAACCAGGGGATTGGATGGTGTCAATCTTCAAGGACGTCAACCTCAAGGACGCTTACTTCCACGTTCCGATAGCAGTGGAATGCCAGCAATATCTCCGCTTTGCAGTAGGCCAATTGCATTATCAGTTTACTTGCCTTCCGTTTGGCTTAACCACGTCTCCACGTGTCTTCTCCAAAATACTGCTAGCGGTAGTGGCTGTGCTGAGGGTCAAGGGAGTTTGTCTGTTCCACTACCTAGACAATCTCCTCCTCCTGTCCCAAGACAAGCTCCAGCTGTTGGAACATCGGGACTTAGTCATCTCAACCCTTCTGGAATTTGGTTGGCTCATAAATCGGGAAAAAAGTCATCTGGTCCCTGCACAGAGAGGTCTTCAACTGGATCCTGACTCTGGGAGTGTTGCCGGAGGTGGATCTATTCGCCTCAGCTTGCAATCGCAAGCTGAAGAAATACTATGCAAGGTTTCGAGACCCTCAGGCTTTGGGGATAGATGCACTTTCAGACCTGTGGAGATTTCGCCGATCATACGCCTTCCCTCCGGTACCACTAGTTTTCCATTTTCTTCGGAGACTCAGGACAGAGGCAGTGGAGATCATTGCGGTAATACCGTTATGGCCCAACAGGCCTTGGTTTCCGCTGCTGATGTGCCTCTGCTTCAGGGACCCAGTTCCCCTTCCTTCCAGACCAGATCTTCTAGTTCAAGGTGCGAAGCATACAATCCCGACTCTTCTAAGCGCAAGAAGAAGAAGTACCAATAAAGTTTACGAACGCATTTGGTCAAAATTCTCGCAGTACATGGATTCCAGGTCTGCCTCGGTGGTCAGTCCGAGTGCTCCATATATCATTGGCTTCCTGCAATCTGGCCTTGATCTTGGACTTTCAGTCAGCTCATTACGGGTCCAGGTCTCTGCAATTTCCACCTTCATGGGCAGTTCCTGGGCCAGTAGTCAGCTTGTTCGCCAATTTTTCAAAGGGGCTATGAGGCTTAGGCCGCAGAAGAAGTCAAGGTTCCCCAAGTGGGATCTTCCACTACTTTTGGATTTCTTGTCAAACCTTGGCTCTAGTTCCAGCAAACGGCTGTCAGTTAAGGAGCTGACAATGAAGACGGTTTTTCTGGTTGCGGTCACCTCGGCAAAACAAGTTTCTGAAATCAGAGACTTGGGTTCGGTGGAACCCTTCCTCACCTTTTTTCCCGACAGAGTGGTCCTAGTTCCCATGCTAGGGGCTAGACCAAAAGTATCTCCAATGTTCCATAAAAATCAGGAAATTGTCCTCCTAACCTACAATGCAAATAGCACGGAAGTTCATCCTCTGGATGTGGGTCACACATTGAGTCAATATCTGGAGGCTACAGCTCCTTTCCGTAAGTCAGAGTACCTATTTGTTCTGATACAGGGGAAAAACAAGGGAATGAAGGCCTCAATGAGATCAATATCGTCCTGGATCGTTCAGACCATTCAATGGGCTTACAGGGCAAAGGGCTTAACACCTCCGGAGGCAGTGACAGCCCATTCCACCCAAGGTATCACAGCGTTGTGGGTGGCTTTGCGCCATGTGGCACCAGATATGATTTGTAGGGCGGCTTCCTGGTCTTCCATAGACACGTTCATGTCTCACTATTGTGTTGAGCCAGCGGCTCTTTCCTCAGTTAACTTTGGTGCTTGTGTCTTGTCTGTGGACAATAATATAAATTATTAAATCCTTACTTTCCCAGCAATTCCCATCCGTGTGTGCAGCCAGTTATTTCCCACACGTATGCTGCCATAGGAGTCTGTCAGGAAAATGGAAAATTTACTATCAGATACTTACCATAATTTTCCTTTGCTGATAGACTCCATGGCAGCAGGAGTCCCCTCCCCAAGGCCTGGAGTAGGCTGTTTACAGGGAGAGATCTTGTCAGATTACGTAAGTTCCCTCCTGGGACAGGAGGCAGTCAGGCCCGTACCAAATTCAGATCAGAACCCCTGTGGGTGGTTTATTCTCATAGTTCTCTAATTGCTGTTGTCATTGGACCTGAGAATCTTCCCAACTAGTATCTTCTTTATTAACTATCCCTGATGAGACAGTTCTTTATTCTTCTTGCATTGTGCTTAACTTGGTTTACTCTAGAGCCCCTTTCAGTGGTTTATTCTCCAGATTTTCAAATTGCTGCTGTCATTAGACCTCAGAGTGTTTATAATTAGTATGTTCTTTATTAGTAGTCACTGATAAAACAGTTCACATCTAGTTTGATGTTCAGTCCATTAGGATATAATGTATTAGTCAGAAATATCCATTGAGTTTCGCATTTGGATATTTTGCGTACCATGTTAGCTCCTCTCCTCTGTTGGATTTTATTTATTCACTAAAATTTGAATCATGCTGGATCACTGTTATGTTTCTGTCAGAAGTGTAATGCTACACTGTGGTCCCTAAAACCTTTTTTGATGTTTTCTTTGTGCTCTGAAATGTGTTAGGTCAATTTCTTTTAGTCCTTCCAATGTACATCAGCCCACAAGGGCACTCCAAAACATATACCACGTGTGTAGTTCGACACGTGAGGCATTCCCTGATGTCAAATATTTTCCCGTTCGCTGTGGATTCGAATTGCATCTTTCTTCTATAATGTGTATTAACCTGTCGGCATTATTTACACCTCCCGCAGGCATAGAAGCCTTGTCTGTCCCAGAATATTTGTGGTATCTTTGGGTGGTCTAGCAGGATTATAATAGTATCCTCACAATTTTGGGTAACACATGGTGGGATATATATACGTTTGAACAAGACGTTAAACAAAAATAATTATGCGTAGCCTAAGGTGGGAAGTTACCCCACAGGACAGACTTGATGATGAGGAATCTACCAATGAATGTCTGGATTTCTTTAATGGGGTAGGTATGAAACTCCAGGAGTTAGTACTCAAACGAAAGAGGGAAAAAAATGAAAAACCTGGAGAAAAAGATCAAAAATCTACAAACTAAAATAGACCCCATTAAGGAAACAGAGCAAGTGACAGATTTTAACAAGGACATAAAAAGGAAATTACCCAAGCCTCTACAAAATGGAGAAAATAAGCCAAAAAATTCACAGCCCAAAACCAATAACCCTAGAAGACCCCCACAAGCAAACATTGATCAGAGGGTCGGAATAATAGGAAAAATGTTCCAAACAGACCACCCAATGCAAGAGACCAACAAAATGAGAATGAATATAGGGAATCATATCCAATTAATACATATAATAGATATACACTTTTTCAACAAATGAGGGATGAGAGTGAACCAAGGACCCCACCCCCAGATTTTTTAGGGAAAGGTATGAGAGGTACTCAGAGAGGAAGAGGTTTCAGACCGAGGAGAGGGAGACCACCACAACCCTTCCACCTTCCATCTGTCATACCCACCAAGATCTCAGGAATGGTGGGATCCAATAAGATGGGCCCAATCAGACCAAACAGAAAGCTCAAGAAGACAAAGGGGATGCAGAGCGGGGCGACGCTTTCAGCACACAAAGAAGGCGGGAGGAGGAGTAGCAGGCATATACAATTTAACAGACATACAATTAAAACAAAAGGAATTAAACATATTGAATGCAGGCATGAAAAGTGCATCAAGAAAACCAATAAACAAATTTAATGTATACATGGATGTACATAAATACACCAGGAAGATAAATATGAAGAAATACGTCCTGGGCAGTAAAGCCTATTCAGCCAATAGAAATCAGGAGATCACTGTAGGGATAGACAGTGGCTTAAAAAATCAATCACCCACAGGGGCTCTAGGGTAAACCAACTTAACCATAATTCTGGTAAGACAGTGAATGAAACCACTGTAGACCCTCTGAGAAACAATAAAAATATAAAGAAGTTCATAAAATTGAAAATAGGAAAATACTTGCCAGGGGTTCTAGGGTAAAAAAAACAAGTAATATTCAATTTATATAAGGAGATATGATAGCTACAACTTTTAGGAGATATCCAAGTAAACGACTAATAGTTGGCTTATAGAAGTAGTGTTTTGTGTCAAATGACTGAGGAAAAAGCAAAGATCCAATGGCCACCATGCACAGACAAATAACCAGCAGGCATCTGGTAGTTAGGAGCAATTTGGACTGAAAAGACACAGTAAGGCGGACCACATACATAAAAAGGAAGAAAGCCTTACAGACAAATAGGTTTAAATAACCAAACAACCATTGGCAAGGAGAAGGAAGCGTAAGTGCTATTGGATCCGCCGTCCTCAGTCATACATAGGATTAAAGAAACGTGCAGCTAAGGGTTAACACCCAGGTGAGCGGTGAGTATATAGTGTGAAGCCGTGCTGTGTGGCCATGCCCTTGGACAAAGACGTGATCGAAACTGGTCAGGGCGCAACCAAACGGCTTTCAATACACTGACAGTGATCCAGGACTCAACCAGGGAACACAGTGAGTGAGAGATATCAAGAGCAGTGAGAGTCAGCAGGTCAGCTGTGCGGTTTTTATGATTATGGCACGCTTTTAAAGGATGTTTACTGTGTAAGCAGGATTTTAAGAAGGGGGGTTCTTTTTATTAATAAAAATACAGGATTGCCCTATTAGTGCCCCCCTTTTTTTGCATGGATACAATATTTGATACCTGATGGAATAACCAGTTGGGGATAGTGGCCAGAGATGACCATACACAGTTAACAGGATGGACGCCCCTATGTGATCAGATGAAACAATATCAAAGGCGATTATAAATATATATCAAATTTGTGGTGAGTGCATAGCCATAAGGGGAAGGAGAGCACGCAGTGAAAAAGGTGGAGGATTATAGCTCATAAAGAACATTTCTGAGGCTGCATACATCTTTCACTGGGAGCATGCTTACTAAAGACTGAATTCTCTTCCAGTTTAATATGTAAAGAAAAAGACCTAAGAAGCGCTGCTAACATTCAAATGAACTTGTGTTCTTAGGCTGTATTGATATTGAATGGAATTTATTTATTTTTATAGTAGCAGCTTCTAAGTTGTAACTTTTTATTTGATGTGCATGAGCACTGGGATTGGCAATTTTAAGGTGACAACCATAACAGAAGTGATATTAATAGTTGCCATCTGTTGTTGAATACATTTGGAATAATGTTAGCCAGATACGATACAGTGCCTTGAAAAAGTATTCATACCCCTTGACATTTTCCACATTTTGTCATGTTACAAAAATGTAAATGTATTTTACTGGGATTTTATGTGATAGACCAACAAAAAGTGGCACATAATTGTGAAGTTGAAGGAAAATGATAAATGGTTTTCAAAGTTTTTTACAAATACATATCTGAAAAGTGTGGCGTGCATTTGTATTCAGTCCCCTTTACTCTGTTATCCCTAACTAAAATCTAGTGGAACCAATTGCCTTCAGAAGTCATGTGAATAGTAAATAGAGTCCACCTGTGTGTAATTTAATCTCAGTATAAATACAGCTGTTCTGTGAAGCCCTCAGAGGTTTGTTAGAGAACCTTAGTGAACAAACAGCATCATGAAGGCCAAGGAACACACCAGACAGGTCAAGGATAAAGTTGTGGAGAAGTTTAAAGCAGGCTTAGGTTATAAAAAAAAATCCCAAGCTTTGAACATCTCATGGAGCACTGTTCAATCCATGATCGGAAAATGCAAAGAGTATGGCACAACTGCAAACCTACCAAGATATGGCCGTCCACTTAAACTGACAGACCGGGCAAGGAGAGCATTAATCAGAGAAGTAGCCAAGAGGCCCATGATAACTCTGGGGGAGCTGCAGAGATCCACAGCTCAGCTGGAAGGAATCTCTCCAGGAGACAACTATTAGTTGTGCACTCCACAAATCTGGCCCTTATGGAAGAGTGGCAAGAAGAAAGCCATTGTTGAAAGCCATAAGAAGTTCAGTTTGCAGTTTGCGAGCAGCCATGTGGGGGACACAGCAAACGTGGAAGAAGGTGCTTTGGTCAGATGAGACCAAATTTTAACTTTTTGGTCTAAAAACAAAAAGCCATGTGTGGTTGAAAACTAATACTGCACATCATACTGAACACCCCATCCCCACCATGAAACATGGTGGTGGCAGCATCATGGTTGTGGGGATGCTTTTCTTCAGCAGGGACAGGGAAGCTGGTCAAAGTTAATGGGAAGATGGATGGAGCCAAATAAAGGGAAAGGGTTAGAAGAAAACCTGTTAGAGTCTGCAAAAGAATTGAGACTGGGGCGGAGGTTCACCTTCCAGCAGGAAAACAACTCTAAACATACAGCCAGAGCTACAATGGAATGGTTTAGATCAAAGCATATTCATGTGTTAGGATGGCCCAGTCAAAGTCCAAACCTAAATCCAATTGAGAATCTGTGGAAAGACTTGGAAATTGCTGTTCATAGATGTTCTCCATCCAATCTCACAGAGCTTGAGCTATTTTGCAAAGAAGAATGGGCAAACATGTCTTCTCTAGATGTGCAAAGCTGGTAGAGACATCCCCAAAAATACTTGCAGCTGTAATTGCAGAGAAAGGCGGTTCTACAAAGTATTGACTCAGGGGGGCTGAATACACCACACTTTTCACATATTTATTTGTAAAAAAATGTTGAAAACCATTTATCATTTTCCTTCCACTTCACAATTATGTGCCACTTTTTGTTGATCTATCACATAAAATCCCAATAAAATACATTTATGATTTTGGTTGTAGCATGACAAAATGTGGAAAATGTCAAGGGGTATGAATACTTTATCAAGACACTTTATTTATAAAGCTGCCAAAAAAATCAAATTGTCATTTTTAAAAATGAAAAAAGTACTTTGCTTTTGGAAGACTCCCAGATATTTAATTCTCAGCTTGTAAAATCGATTTACTGCTAATCCCAAAATACTGCACAGAGCATGAGGCTAAATTATAGGAATTCACTGCAACATTGTTAGTTTTACTTCAGTGAGCCTTTGAGCTTCTACAGGGATGCAGTGTTTTTCTTATTACAAAATATATATAATTATAAATAGTAAGTAGATATTTCTCTTAGATAATTCCTTTAAAGTGGAAATCCTGCTTATACCTAAAGGCCCATACACACGATAAGAAAATCAGAAGTTAAATTTCATCCAACGAACGATCTGATCGTGTGTATGAGGCTTTACTATCCTTAGCCTAGGTTCACACTGGTGCGATGCGGGAACCAGCGCCATTACAGCGCCGGTTCCTGCATCGCATCTCTCCCAGTGGCAGTTCACACTGCCCTCTTCACAGAGTCACAGTGTGAACTGTGGATTCGTACAGGAGCAGGGGCGGACTGACAACCCATGGGGCCCCCGGGCAATAGGAGATCATGGGCTCCCCCTGTGTCCCTGTCCACACTCAAACCACACAAAACACCACCTACTTATTGCACTGCGCCCAGGGCTGGACTGGGACAAAAAATTGGCCCTGGAATTCATCCAGACCGGCCCACTTTAATTTTGCAAACGCGCACAAATACAGTACATAAACTATATGCAATTGTGCATTAAAACATAAGTAGCATAACATAAGGAGTCCTCACACATCTTTTATTATTTCACTTATTCTCCTCTGTATTTTTCTCCTCATTCTCACATCCATGCACGAAGTGGGAGGGCTAATGCCGTGCAGGCACATTGCTACAGCCTAATTGGCTGGAACTTCAGAAACTGGCATTGCTGCAAGCCAATTGCTGCCTTTCAGCAATGCAGCGGCGCTGAGGCTGAGCCGGGTTGTGCACTATGAAGTGAGGTCATGGGCAGTGCGGATGACAGGCCCTCCCATACCGGCTGGCCAGACAGAGTCCCTTACATCAGAGTCCCCAGAGAGCTCCCCCCTTTACATCAGGGTCCCCAGGGAGCTCCCCCCTTTACATCAGGGTCCCCAGGGAGCTCCCCCTTTACATCAGGGTCCCCAGAGAGCTCCCCCTTTACATCAGGGTCCCCAGAGAGCTCCCCCTTTACATCAGGGTCCCCAGAGAGCTCCCCCTTTACATCAGGGTCGAGACCCCTGGGACTAC
>BLSH010411801.1:499171-512750 GCA_018402905.1 Glandirana rugosa
TAAACCGTTAGTAAAAGTCGTGAACCTTGTGGTTTGGTTCTACCATCAAAAATCACGTCTATCGCTACGGGAGGAATATTGAGGTTGTGAGGAACATTTGGATTAATGATTGCATGAGATATTGGTATTAGGACTTCGATTTGGAAGGACATCGGGATTGTGATCAGGAGGGTGATTGAGAGTGTCATTGGGTTGTGATTGGAAAATAAATTGGATTCGCGAGAAGTGATCTCAACTCGCTTGGAGACCTTCAAGCCCAAGACGACCAGGCAGGCTTGAAGCCCTGTTTTGGGGTTTGTTGTCCGTGCGATCGTTCGGGTTCCGTCCGGACCCGGACTTTGTCCCGAAGTTCGGACGGACCAGCAGAACCCGAACTTCCAGAGGTTCGCTCAACTCTAGTGAAGAGCGCTTAGGTTAAATAAAAGGTTAGTGTTGGGTTACTGTGAGAGTTAGTGGGAGGACTAGTGTTAGGGCTACAGGAAGGTTTAGCTTCAGGATTATGGTTATAGAGTACGTTAGTAATTAGGTTTACAAGGAGTGTTGGAGTTATAAGGAGGGCATCGCTATCTGCACTAAAAACTACCATCTTGGTTTGGTGTTCCAAGTGCTGAAAATGATTGCCAAATAGATAAGCCTGGAGCTTTGGATGATGTTGGGACTCTTCCTCTCCATGTTCACCATTTCAGTATAGATTCCCTTTAATACAATATAATAAAATAAGACAACTTGGTGATTGTGCAAAAGTCTGTTTTAAACATCTCTAACTAAAAAAAATCTAAATGTTTATAAAAACTTGTGTACAAAAGTTGTCTTTAATCAAAAATCATAACAAATAATTTTCAACAGAATAAAATATTCCACACAATAAGTTATACAGATCAACAGATCTCAGTCAACATAATACGTTATGACATTTTGTATTGGAAATGTTAGACAGACCACATTAACACAACTAATTGCAGAGATTAAATTTCCTAACATTATTTATGTCCAGTTGGACAAAAAAAGCAATGGGAATGTTGAGGTGCCTTTACACCCTTTTGTATGGAACTGTACAGAGAGGAACATCCTGGTGCAAAATGGTCAGTGTTATCTACATCTCTTCTGGGGTAAGCATTGGAGAATTTCTCACTGGAGTTTCCTTATCAAGCCAAAATGTATTCTACCTGTCTAGCTAGGGCAGCTGTCTTGCTCTGCCCCTGACCTGCCCCAATCACCTTATGGCATCACGCCAAAGAAATCACGACAGTATACCTACAACCAATTTGTTAAAATATATGTAAAATCCACATTTTTTTTAATTCTTTGATTCATTTTATTTGACTTTTTTGGTTAGTCCTATTGAAGTCATTGCACTTTACTTCCTGCTCTAGAAACATAACAGGAAGTGAGAGGAAATATCTATGAAATTAAAAAAAGACTTCCTTTTTTTTTCTGTATTGGTGACTGTAATGATATCATGTGCTGGACACACGAAAAGCTGTCAACCATTTTGTTCAGATGTCAGCCATGACAAATTTTAGTCTAACAAACACCCAGTGCATAATACCTCACACACCCCTCCTCCCTTTTCAATATAAACATTCCAAAAAGCCATTTTAAAAGGGACTGTTATCTTAGCTAAGAGGCACCAAGGTGTCTGGTTTTGCTAGCGGTCATATCGTAAACCAATAACCAGATCCATTAAGAAGATAGAGCAAGCCATCACAGGATGCTCAGAATTAACAAGGGTCATAAAGGGACACAGAGCACAGTGACCTTCCAGCGACCCCTACCTCATGCCTAAAACTTAAAGAAATATACACCACATTCATAAATTCGGATAGGAACGTGACATCTTAATAACAAGTATATATTCAAATGCAGAATTTTACACTGAACAAATTAAGTCTAAACACAGTTAGGCCTGATTATATGGGGAACCACTGGTAACACTTCTTCCTCCTAGATTAATTAAATAATGGAAACCTGTCATGTTTAGATTTGTTGGAATTCAAAATTCATACTGGACTATAATTGATGAATTTCAGGAATGCACCTTGTACATATTGCCAAATATGAATATCGGTACAGAAATTGTATATCAGGGAGGGTCGTTATTCCATGGGCCGCCCCGGACAGCCCACGGGCTCTCCTTACCCATGTGAGTGGTCAGGGGTATATGGCCCCACCCCTTTGCTTCCAGAGAAAAAGGGAATAGACAGGACAGTTCTCAGTTCTCTTTTTTACCATCAACTATGAACATCTGAACCTGTTTGATTCATCGACAAATCTCTGTTCAATCACAGACATTAACTGCAAGTATCTTTCTCCCTTCAATTCTGCCTTAACTCTTTTCTGCTGTATATTATGTCTTTATTGCTTTGTAACACAATTTCTCTGTAAATCTTTTATTTGCACCAATTTTGACCTTTTCATTATTAAACCTTATTCTGAAAAGTGTTAATCTTGTCCCTAAAGCTCTTAATGCAAGCTATAATGAACCTGTTCCTTGAAGAGTGCTACTGTTTCGGATAAATCATTGGAATATTCCTGTCTGTGGTGACAGAGTGTGTTACAGGCGATTATTCTAAAATGGTAATTGGTATTGCTAAAATGATGAGGTCCTCTGGCTCGGTCCACAGAGGTGGTGGCAGTGAAACAGTTAATTGCTTGAATTAGCCCGGTAACAATCACTCGCAGGCTGCTGGCACATAGATTGTGGTCCCGCAAGCTGGGAAATCTTTGTACTGGAAGTAGCTGAGAGTGGCATTGTTATGTTAGTAATAAGCGCGGGGTGAGATTGGCCAGTCCTCTGTCACAAGTTAGTGAGGAGGGCAGGGATCTGATACCCGTGTTCGTCACAGTGACAAATGTACAATTTTGAAAACTTTGACAGTGTCACCGGATGGAGATGGTGAGTCTCCCCTGTTGGGCTGCAGACAGGAGTAAAATCCCAAAGGGATTAAAACGCTCTTACTTTCTAGATACAATTTAAGAAGCCACTTTAGTTAGAAAAATTATTTGAATTGTCTGCTGAGAGGAGAAAAAGAATTGAACTACTTACCTTTGTTGTAAACATTGGTTGGCACTTGGACATCACTTAGAGTGATATTGACAGGTAAATTATTAAAATGGTCATTGGGTAGCAACAAAAACTCTTTTCCTAGATCAACAAAATTGCCATCTTCATCCTTTTCATTTATAAGAACTGCGTTGAAATATTCATACTAGAAAGAAAAAATAAAAGAACATTTACTTCAACTTCCAACAGTAAAACACAACAATATGGACATAAAAAAACTTTAACGAAAACTTTAGCCCCGGTTAGAATGGGGTCTTTGTACTCATTAGGGCGATCTGCCCAACTTCTTATTCAAGTAGAAGAGGCATACAAATCTTTCTGCTAAAAAAAAGAAAATTTGTTCTGGAGTCCCAGTTATGTGAAATATTATCAAGATATCCTTGGATGAACAATTTATACTAGGACAGGAACAAGATTAAAGTAAATGTAATCACTAAAAATGTATATATGTTTTAACATATTCATTCAATAATAAAATTGTTTCACGCATTTTTAGATCTGGAGCTTTATTTAAAACAATACATGGTAAACCTGCCATGAAGGTCCTTATTCAAGCAATTTCTGTTATAGGATGACAATGCTCTCTAGCTGTCTTCCAACTGTATGTCGTCTTGTCACACAGGTAAGATAAGGATCCTTAATAATCCTTAATAATCCTTCATAATGATTACAAGCAGCCGCTTCAACACACATTACACAGGCTTGGTTGTCACCCACAGAAAACCCTCCCTGAGAAAAGCTATGCAGCCATTTCTGTAGTGGATGGATGTTGACAGGAAGTTGTAGCAAAGAGCTTGCATTTTTTCAGCATAATGGTAATAATGCAACAAGCAATTTGCAAAGAAAAGGCAATTATTTTTTGTACACATGGCTTTAAAACCCAGTTGAAGTTTTCCTTTTTATTAATGTAATACATCCACTAAGCACAAACTGTAAAGGGTGTGTGATTTTGTATGCATTTCATAAACTAGTGTGCAGCATCCTTTGTTAAAAATGCCTGTATTTTCAGCACACTGAAGCTACAGACCACTGCTCAACACAAAGTGCAGCGGTCAGGATCTCCAGTGGTAAAAATGCCACCTGCACAAAGCTCCAATCTAAAGCACTTACACTCCCTGAGCAGTTGGTCAGAGCTTTGTGCAGGGGAAATGTTGGACCACTGGAGATCCAAACTGTAGCATTGCATTATGTTTTAAATAGCTGTCCAGTTCTGTAGTGTGCTGTAAGCAATATTAACATTTTAATATAGTTTACTGTATTTTAAAGTCCCTCTTCCCCATACTATCCTCCAACCAATCGCTACCATAGAAAATGAGAAAAACCCTACCTCGTTACTCCTTTACTCACCTAAATTTATGATCATGTGATGTTCGATCCCAAGTCTTCTATCGTCTATGTTAGGAATTAGGCAGTGTCTTTCTTTGGGAGTATACATCACTCTCTACGTGACATTGACACTTCCTATTGGCTGTCCAGAGGTGGGGTCACCTCAGGGGCCAGAAAAGGATGATGTTAGTAAGAGGAGACCAGCAGAGACTGGACCAGTGAGGTCACATGTGCATCAATGGACTACTGGTTCCCCACACCTGAAAATAGGACTGGTGAGGGATCTAAACTGTAGGCTTAGGTAGGTATATCTGTGCTGCACAAGGTATTTAAGTAAAAAAAAAAGTGAGGGTGAGTATGAGGGAGGTGAGGGGGAATAGGCTTTAAAAGAAATTAAAAAAGGCTTGCAAATCCTTTACTGTTTATGCAGCCTGACTGCATATCTATAAATCTTTATTTGGGCTTTGCCAAACTGAATGTAATTCAGTTAAGAGTTATATCTTTGTTACAGTAAAGATTTACTAAAACCTACCAAAGCCAGAAATGCAGACAAAACTAATACGTAGAAATCATAATAAGGTAAAGTGTAGTGGGACTTTAAATATGCCAAATGCGAACGTAGACAAAAAAGAGTAAAATTATATATAAATTTTATTATACAGTAGTTTCTATTTACCTTATGATGCCAATGGGAAATTTTTGATTAGCCTTCTATGTCATCTTTCCTATAAACCATTGAAACTAACATGCAACTGGGGTATTGGAGCAAATGATATACCACAACATGAGAAGGTAAGGGAAATTGGTACTTTTAATTTATGTATTTAAAGGAAATCTATCACAAAACAAATATGAGTACTACTATTGCTGACATGCTTTTGACCATTCTGGTTGTCTGGTTGTTATGCAAATCGACTAGTGGTTTTGATACTTTTGGGAAACTGGTCCTGAGCAGGAATATAGATTGTGAGGTTTAGAGAGTCAGAACTCCTTATCTGTATGTTTGCTCCAAGTCAGTAATTCAAAGTACTGAAGCAAACTTGTCAGCATTAAAGCCAGGCAACTAGCATTGTCCCTCAAGTCTGGCAACATCTATTTTTTTTACATGACAGCTTTCCTGAAAGAGAAGGGTTTACTGTACGTAGGAAGGTCATCAAACCCCACATCATTCTACTCACAGTCTTCTGTTGCAGGGACCTTTCTTTTAGGAAGCAAAATATAGTCTCTTTAAAATTAAAGCAAAACTCAGGTGTAATTAAAAAGCATGCTATTAGTTTTTAAATGAGAAGTTTGTAAAGTGACCAAATATATCGACTCATAGCCTGCCAAGCTAATTATCTGACATCCTCACAGATTCTTATGTTCATTAAGATTTAGTCCAATTTATATGTGACATGCTAGGGAGAAGTTCAAAGCATCAATAATTCAAATGCCTACTAGTCCAGGTGAAAAGAACATACTGTATATGCACAATGGGTCTGTTGTTTGCCAGTACCCTTCTTCCCCATCAAATCTATGATTTAGTTCTCTGCTCATACTACGAACAAATGGTGCTTGTTCAAAGTCCAGTAGCAGATATTTTCATTGATAACTTTAAATGAAGGACATTTGGTCCCTATAGATCCTGTTCATGCATGCACCACTTCCGAGCAGAAGATAAGCTGAAGCAGTTTTGACAAATGTATTGATTCTCTTTGACCTACTGCACAAAAATAGATGCCATGAGAATGAAAAATCCTGCTCCCCGATCCTTATCTGTATATGATGGTGGGAGACTTGTGGGGAAGCTTGGCTAATTAGCACAGATAAAACTAATGAGAATGGCCATTTGTTCCTCAAACGATCTGTAAAGTTTAATCCCATCTTCTAATTACAACCCACAAAAAAACAAATCCGGGGCTTTCAGATACAGAACATTAACTCTTGTGGCTGCTACATAATGCACTCTGGATCCTCAGATGAGTTTGAACTTAGTCGTAAGTATGAAGAGATAACACAGTGACTGAGGGAGGAACATGGTGTAGGCAAGGCTGTGACTGTAATTCTTTGTTATAAATAATATTGAGTTAAATAGTATATAAACCATAAAAATTGAACTTCTCTTGTATGTAGCCTGTTGATCGGTTAAATATACCCTTAAAAATATATATTTTTTATCTGTTCTTTAAGTGTAATAAATAATATATAGGGGTTTTATACTTACTGTAAAATCTATTTCTTGGAAAGCAATAAGGGAGACAGGAATTAAGATATAGTAAGGTAATACTGTTGCCTACAGGAAGTTTGAACACTGGCAAACAGAGAAATTGCAAGCTAAGCCCTGTATAACATCTCCTCTTGAGGCTATAGTCAAGCAAGCCTCAGTTTTGTGAAAAAGTAATATCAATGCATGGACTATTGACACAGTGGGGTATGATCTTTTTCCGTCAAATGACTCACAGAAATAGATTTTACAGTAAGTAATTCAGATACAGGAATTCAGAAAGAAGGTGCCTAGCCAGACAACCAAACACACTAAATTACATATCCACAAAAATGTGAGCGCCCTCGCAGCACAATGTTGCAAAGTAAACCCCAGAGACCGATAGAGAACTTAAGGGTACAATCCCACACAACCTGACTGAAAAGGGTAGGGTACACAAAAGCCATGCACACAAGAGTAGGCAGGGATAGTGGTTAGACCTCAAACCCAAACTGATAAAAGAGACCCACCAGGAGAAAATGAGGAGTAAAAACATCCAAACACAGAGGCGTGTGTCTGGGGCCATACAGAAGAACTATGTGAGACATGCCTAACCTTGAGCACCTTGAGTGTTTCTAAGAATCCTCTGACCTATCTGGTCCAGCGTAGCATCTATAGCCATGAAACGAGGAGCAGGAACCTTTGCTTCTCAGCAAAGAACTTTTACCTCGTTAGGAGAAAAACAAGGGAAAGTATCTGGGAAATCTTCTTTGAGAGGCTGCAGAACAGCCAAAGAAGGGAGACCTATGCCCAGGTTATCAGGGCTCACAAAGTCCTCTAGACATACCCTATTCCCATTAGGGTGTACCTACAGTAGAAACCCAATATGTTCCACCTGTTGACAGTCCAGGGGGACACAGGGCCCTCCAGTGTTGCTTTTTCCCTGCCAAGAAGGAAATGAACACCCAGGTGCACAAACCTCTCAACCTCTCTCTTCAATATTGAGACTACCAGTTAAGCAGAGCCAGATTCCAATGCATTGGGGCAGACAAAGCATCTGAGAGTATTACTCTTAGCTTTATCCAGCACAGGGACCAGGTTACTTGTCCACTCACAGAGAGGACTTTCACTCCATTCCGGAGGCAAAGCCTCTGCCATACCTAGGTCATGTCCAAATGAGTCTAACCAAGGAAACTGATTCAAAGCAGGGTCCCCTGGTGAAGAGGGAAACATATGTTCTGTGAAGCCAGAAAATGGGGTTGGTACCCCTGGAAGAGACTGATGGGACAGGGAATACCTAGTCCATAGAGACAATGTGGAAGTCTTGCTCAGATTCCAGACCCCAGCAATAGAAACAGGAGCTAAAAAGGACTGACAGCCAACAAGAAAAGCAGAAACCATTCTAAGAGAGGGTTCCCCAACACCTAACACACCCCTGAACAGAGAAAAGGGGGTAACTCCTGATTGTTGATGGAGGATTCAGTGGCACAGAGGGGTTTGACCTTTTTAGTGAGGATTTAAGCTGATTGTCCTAGCCTTTCGCTGGCAGGTAGTTACCAGTAAAAGGCACCTGCAAGTCTCCATCCAGCTGAATCTTGCAGGTGTTAGGCCCCACAGTGCTATGTGCAAGGTTTCAAAAAACTTACTTTCTTCAGAGGAGATTCTCTGATCATCCCACAATGGGGATGCCAGTAAAGGGCACTAGGGTGAACACAGGGCCCAAGGCTCTGAGAGGTAGCAGGTGTCTCTGAAGGGTGCTGAGGGGCTAGGTCCTTGTTAAGTTAAGAGACAGCTTAAACTGATCCTGGTGGTCTCGTAGGTCAGAAGGTCCTAAAAAAGCTAAAGGGTACTATGTACCATGAGGAGTTTAACTGAACCCATGAATATTACATTGCTATGACTGTGCAGATCGAGTACAACTCACAACTCAAGTCTAGAGTTGAGCGAACCCGAACTGTAAAGTTCGGGTCCGTACCGAACTTTCGGGTGTCTGTGTCCCGAACCCGAACATTTGAGGAAAAAGTCTGGGTTCGGGTTCTGGGTTCTGGTATTTTATCACGCATGTTGAATAGCTGCAGGGCAACCAATCAACAAGCGTTTCACTGGTTTTCCCCAGAAGCCATCCCAGCCATGCCTACTAATGGCATTGCTGTGATTGGCCAGTGCATCATGTGACCCAGCCTCTATATGAGGCTGGAATCACAGTGCTGCATGTCACATGCTCTCAGGTTAGTGTAGGGAGAGGATGCTGCCGGCGCTGTGAGGGGCAGATTGTGAGGGACAGATTTCAGATCTAATAACTAGGTAGAGATTACTACTACTGCTGTGAGGGCCAGATTGCAGATCTAATAACTAGATAGAGATTACTACTACTGCTTTGAGGGACAGATTGTAGATCTATAACATCTCATCCTGCATTTCAGAATGATCTGATTACAGAATGATCTCTCATCCTGCATTACTGATATACTGGAATCAAATTTAAAGTGGTAGTAAACTCACAAAGTTAATTTTTACCTACAGGTAAGCTTATAATAAAGTTTACCCATGATTAAAATTAATATCTCCTAAATGTGTACCGCAAACCTGGAAGGAAGACCGGGTGAAGATGGAAGCCTCTGCAGCAATGGGAGCGCACTGTTCGAGGGCTTTGTTTTAAAGTGAGTATTTCATAACGTGCTAGTATTCCGGATATGTGCTGCATGTGTGTTTTTAATGCGTTTTTGACGTGTTCTGGTGTATTTTAATACGTTTCCAGATTTTTTTTCTTTTAATGTACTGGGGTCCAGTGCATTTTTGATGGGTTTTTGATGCATTCCAGTGCATTCCAGTGTTTTGGATGCATATTACCATGTTCCAGTACAGTCCAGTGCAGGAAAAATGCAGTATGTTATACATTTCTTTTCTGGAACTGGAACGCCCAGAAACTGAACGCACTGGTGTAAACGATGCCATTGGAAACCATATAACCTACTTTCCATTCGTTTTAGATGCAGAAAAAGACACACTGGACTGCATGTGGTGTGAACTGACCCTGTAGCCTTTACTACCACTTTAAGATAACATCCTCCTACATAAGTTGTACCTGTTTATCTGAAGCCTCTTTCCTCTACAGCTGTTCAAAGTGCAGAATTTAAACAGCATTTCTGAGCTAAATGCAGCAGGGGGTGGGGATCTGATGTCACACCCTGCACAGCATAGAACAGGGAGCTGAGTGTAATCTGAAACCTGAGTGGAGGCAAAAGACAGCCCACCCTACACAGTCTCATAGGGAAACCTGCACAGCTGATGCTGTCAATCATCTGCTGTGTGCTGGAGGGGGGGGAGTGGTGGCCATCTCTGGGATTCCCTAATGTTGGCATAGAGTGTCAGAAGTGATTAATGCAGATAACAAAGGAAAAGGCAGACAAAAACCACACTAGGTGCTTCGGGTTGAGGCAAGAACATTTTCTTTTTTCATTTCAGAGGTTTACAACCACTTTAGGATATATTTAAATGAGAGACTATGGAAATTCAAGTCACAGAACTACAGCCTATACAATGCAAATTAATTCTGTGTGACAGTTGGTACTTGATATACAGCTTGCTGAGAATCTATATGTAGTGACATCTCTTCTATGCTAACTCGCTTGGGTTTTGTTTATAGTGGCCGGGTCATAAATCACTTGCAACAAACAGAAATTATTTTCTGTATACGTCAGTAATATTTACGGGAGAATTTTATTTCCTTTCATTGTCCTTGCAAATTACACTTTCTTGCCTGGACTCTGAAAAACAAATCTTAAATGATGTATCTTTATAACCATTACTGGTGTTTACTCGTAGACAAAATTCTCTGTGTGTGCATGCAGATAAGCAATAAATATGGCCTTGCCTATATCAATCTCAAAAAATTATACTGTCTGGCGCACAGGGATTTCATGTAACAAAGTGGAGGCATTTGTTTTCCTGCAGGTGTTACAGAAAATATCATCTTGACGGGAAACAGATGATAATCCCATGCTATCAATAGTGCACTCAATGGACTGGTAACCTGAATGGTACAAAGGCAGCCATATCGGGAGCGAAGAAATACTTCTCTAGGATTTAGCCACTTTCATCTGAAATAAACCACCAGCACTTCAATGTTTTGAAAAAAAAATATTAAAGATTAATTCCAGGTATTGCAATTTTTACAATAGTTACAATGATGTAACTTAGACCAATGTTAGTATATATGTATGTGCCATACCTGTGGGATCTTAGTGAAAGCTGTAAATCACTCATCTCCAGTAGCTTCTGGGTTTCATGCCAAGCAGCTGTCCTGCTGCATGGTGAACACAGGAGGTTGTCCGCTCCGCAGGGGTACTATTCAGGGAGTACTTTGCATTTTTGCAATGAACTCAAAGCATTCTCTAATTTGACAATGTAGAGAGGCAGGGAAGTGACATCACAGTCTCCACCTCGTCCAATCAGAGTACATTTTGCATTCATTGAGAAAATATAAAGTGTTCCCAGAGTTGAGCAAGTGACCTCCAGTGTTCAATAAGGACCAGGGAAGTAGCTCGGCATGTGACCCCAAAAGTTAATGAAGATCACTACACTAACAGTGCCTATTACAGAGATTTCCAGCATCCACGGGGATCCCACAGGTATGGTGCATACATAGTTACTGTCATGAATCTGCAGTAACATTTCATGTCCTGTCTGTTTGCTTACCCCTCTGGTTGTGGTCAGCCTAGAGTCTGTGCACCTCTCACCTGTGTGCTAAGTAATCTTCCCTCAGCAGGACTCCACCGCAGTCTCTAATTAGGAATATTATTTAAGACCCAGCACTGCAAGCCTTGTTGCTGATCAATATTGTGTGTTAGGCTTTCGGTGTGTGTGGTTCCTGCTGAGTGCTCTTTGTCTGATTCCGTTACCGACCTTGGCTTGTTCATGACTTTTCCTGTCTGATTGTTACCCCGACCTTGGCTTGTTCGTCCCTATTCCTGTCTGCTGGTTACCCTGATCTTGGCGTGCTCTCCTGTCTGTCTCTGTCTGCTTGTTGCCCTGACCCTTGGCTATCCCACTGACCATTCCTTGTTGTCCTGTACTGCTGCTTCCTCTCTATCCACTAGCAGCCAGCTGCGAGCGTGAGCTGGGAGACCCCAGGGGCCGTGACCTGGAGCCAGTTGCAGCCAAGTTCATCCTCCCCACTAGAGGCTCTGGTGAACACCTGCTGGCTCTTAGAATCCGTGCCCTGGGGAAACCTATGCTCTAGCTCCCTGCATATCTGTGTCAGTGCTCCAGTGGTCCTGCTTCCATCACCACCCAGAGTTCCATTCGCGGCAGTCAGCTGAGGGTCCACAACCTTAGTGGTGTGCCCCTAACCCTAGTGGTGCACACCTGTCACCTGCTGTCAGGTGACCTGACAGTTACATTGGTCGCTGGACCAATTTAAATATGTAAAAATCACAATACCTAAACATTAGCTTTAAATATCTTTTTACGTAGATATTGTTCTTAAAATAAGGACTCACAATAGCTGCCTCTTAAAGGATAAGTTCACCTTTCATAACAGCTTACACCCATATTCAGGATAGCTGTCAAAATAGCTGATACAATGCATTACAGGTTCCTACAACAAAAAATAATAAATGCACATTTTTTTTTACCAACAAAAAAAATGTGCATTTATTATTTTTTTGTGAAAAGATGAATCTATCCTTTGAAGTGGACCTGAGCTCAAAATTTTTTTTTCTTTTTTATGTTATGGGTAGTGTTGAGTGAACCCGGACTGTAACGTTCGGGTCCGTACCGAAATTTCGGGTGTCCGTGGCACGGACCCGGACCCGGACATTTCAAAAATCGTTCGGGTTCGGTCCGGGGTTCTGCTATTTTACTCCACGTGTTGAGAAGCTGCAAGGCAGCCAATCAACAAGCGTTTCACTGGTTTGCCCTTAGAAGCCATCACAGCCATGCCTACTAATGGCATGGCTGTGATTGGCCAGTGCATCATGTGACCCAGCCTCTTTATAAGCTGGAGTCACAGTGCTGCAGTCACATGCTCCTTGGGTTAGTGTAGGGAAAGGAAGCTGAAAACTTGAGGGACAGATTTGAGACATTTTAAGACCTGATCCTACATCCTGAGATAGATTACTTTACTACTGCTGTCTGTGCTGTTGCTCTGAGGGCAGATAGCAGAAATTAGAGATTTCACATACCGCTGCTTTGAGTTGCAGATCAAGCTCTGCATGACACAACGATCGCTACGATCGTGCTCAACGATCAGATTGTTGGGGGAATTTGAGATTTCAAATTCCGCTGCTTAGAGTTGGAGATTGCAGATTAAACTCTGTCTAACGAAACGATTGTACGTTCGTACACAACGATCAGATTGTTGGGGGAATTTGAGATTTCAAATACCGCTGCTTAGAGTTGGAGATTGCAGATTAAACTCTGTCTAACGAAACGATCGTACGTTCGTACACAACGATCAGATTGTGGGATCGTACACAACGATCATATTGTGGGAGTAATTTGAGATTTCACATACTGATGCTTTGAGTGATCTGACGGCACTAGGTAGAGGCTTCTGCTTAGAGGGACAGATTCTTGTTCCAAAACCATTGTTGCTGTAAGTGACACATTATTTTTCAAAAAACATCTCCATCTCCTAGTTCAAAAGGGAGAGTTTCCAGGTGTTGCTTAGAGGGACAGATTCTTGTTCCAAAACCATTGCCTACTCCTATAGGGCCAGCTGTTGATGTAAGTGACACATTATTGTTCAAAAATCATCTCCTAGTTCAAAGGGGAGAGTTTCCAGGTGTTGCTTAGAGGGACTGATTCTTGTTCCAAAACCATTGCCTACTCTTGTTCTTAGACAGGGAGATTCGTTGTGGACCTTTGAGAGGGGAAACTTGATCCTCTACTAAAAACTTGTTATTACACAGTGAATGTCGTTGTCGACCGGGATATCCTCATCCGTTACCAAAACCTTGTTCTTAGTCAGGGAGATTCGTTGTGGACCTTTGAGAGGGGAAACT
>BLSH010411801.1:522491-539764 GCA_018402905.1 Glandirana rugosa
CTGGTCGTTGTCCTAATATCCACCATTAAAGTCTATACAGTTTCCAGTATTACCGTCCTGTTATGAAACGTGTCAAACCCTTTGTTACGATGTCTAAACAGTACCAGTTGATCACCACATCTCCGGTATACATCTGGAAATCGTTATCGAGAAAGGGAGGGGACATAAAGTATTCTAAACTGACCTTATAAACTTTGTAAACGTTATTATAAACAATTGGCGAACGGCTGCCGACTAGCCGTTAACTGCCGCTGTTTCACCGAGACATTGCGCTTAGCGGCAGTATGCTGCCGCCGGCGCGCTCACAGTGGCTCTGTATCGCGGCCGCCGTCGTATGACGGCGATTCGCGTTACAGAGCCACTTTGTCGCCGTCAATTGCCGATCAGCCGTCGGCAAGCGGTTAACAAATATTATTGCAAATGTTTCAAATATTCCAGTCAAATCTTATGAAATACAGGGGAGGGAAAGAGCTATTGCTAAAGGTCTACATATGGCCTCTACACCACTAGTTGACCATGACAAATCTGTAGCATTGTTTCCCAAACTGTGCAAAGTATTGTCCTGCCATTATGACCTTTGACATATCTGAAATTACCACCTATAATCCTGTTGCTGGTCATTTTTTAGAGAAAGGTCTTGGCAGTATACAAGCACAAACTTGCCTACCCAATCTATCTTCCAGCTCTAGCTCTTTTAAATTGTTGCCAAAATGCTCTCAAAGACTTTTAGCATCTAATTAGGACATTGCTTTATCCTAAATGGAAACAGCTGAAATAGACACTTCTGCGCCATTACTGGCAAGTGCTTGTAAAGCTTCAAGGATTTTCACCTTAATTCATTCTATGCATTAGGGTGAAAACCTTCTGTGCTGCATCTTCACCCAGACCCCCCCCCCTTCTTCTTACCTGAGCCCGATCTGATCCAGTGGTGTGCAAGAACGCAGCGGCTCCAGCCGCTGTCTCTCTCCTTATTGGACATATTGGCTCCCACTGCTGTCAATCAAATCCAATGACACGGGAGCAGGGGGCGAGGCCAAGTCCTGCTGTCTGTGAGCCTGCATGGGTGCCCTCATGGAAAGCCTGAAGCGAAGGGGCCTGGTGCACCGGCGGGGCACTCCAAGAGAAGAGGCTCGGGGTTGCTCTGTGCAAATTGATTGCACAGTGCAGGTAATTATAGATATGTTTGCTATTTTTATTTGAAAAAAATGAGGGTTTACCGCCCCTTTAATCTGTTGCCGACTGCCCGCCGTGGCTTGACAGCGGCAACGTGGTTCGATATCGATATCGATAAAAGTAGAGCTTTGATGGTCTTTAATCCAAAGTTCTAAAGCACAATTTTGAAGAAGATTACTAAAGGCCATGGCTGAGTGTATATTTTCGATAAGTAATTCCATTAGTTGCAAGGTAGTCCTCACTTGAATTATTTGTTAGCTCATGCTAGCATGCTGTTGGAGGAAGTTGGGTGAGTCACCAAGTTTGTTCATTTGTGTTAAACTGTGGAACCCACCAGAAAGGGTGTTTGGGCATTGTACTTGTTCTCTGACAATTATATCTACATACAATCTTCACTCTGTCTCTTGGGAAATACTCGTTTCTGCTGTTTCCCAAGTGCTTTACCTTTGCCAACCATGCATGACCTGCATGAAACATGGATTTCTACCTTCCCATAAAGTACATGAGGTTTTGTTCTTTCTAATGAGCAGCACACAAGCCTCCATACCCCTAACGACTGTTTGCTCCTTTGTGCCTTGACATCTGAATGCCAAGCTCTTGGCTCCTTATCCACCAGGAGATAGATTGAAGAGAAACCCTGCTCTACAGTTGGGGAAATACTACTATAAAACATACAGTATTAATTTACAATTACATCACAAACATTGAACAGAGAAAGCAATTAATGGTAAGCAGCAATTAATGAACTATTCAAAATAGGGTATCAAGGTTAACTGTCCTCTCTGTGCTACTAGTCTGTGGATTAATCTGTGCCTTAATTTGTAGCACGCGGTCCTGAAAAATGAAATGGAATGCAAATACATAGTAGGGAAAGTACATTAAAACCAATGTTTTGTCAAGCTGAAAAAATAAACACATTTATTAAACCAGCATAGAAGGAAAAAATGAATTTGTCCTAAAATAAATGATATTAAATTGCTCAGAATCCACACTTACTACTTGAATGATCATCCATTTACTATCACCAAGTGTAATGGATTTTAAATGACTATTTTAATGGGTAATTAATACTTTTAATGTACCTTTCTATTGTGATTACTTTTATGCAAATGTGTAATGATAATGGTCCCGGACAGTATTAACTCCATCTATCATCGTTTCATAAGATATCCGCCCTTGGACACACTTCGTCGGTCGGCAAGGACCCTATGTATACTGTATGTTGCTTGATTAACTCTGTATGTGCATTGAATCTTGATTTCAATTCCATACTCTTGCTTAAAATGTCCCTTCTTAAAACGGATGTGATTTTGTTAAATTCTTTGTGCCATGCACTTAAGAGGAGAGTGGCAGTAGGGGTCATTTCTGAGGGGTTATAAAAGAGACTTCATAGAATTCAGAATCAGAAAACCTCAACATGACTGAGGTCTCTCTATGCTGTCATGCTGCACCAGGATTCGCCAAAAGAGAGTGCAGTAAGTGAAATCTGTAATAACTGTTGTCTATTAAAATCCAACAATTGCAGAAATGAGAGATGCTGTTGGATCCAAAGCTAAATGGGTATTTTAAGCAAATGGGTACTTTTCAGCACATTCCTATTAAAGACAACCAGTTAGGATTGGGATTATATGCAATAACTTAGTATACCGGGTGTGGTAATCCTTTTATATTAATCACCCAGATCCAGTTCAGAGGACCTTGTTCAGCTGTGGCCAATGATGGGGGTGAAGCTGAAATATGACCAGGATACTGGAATTGGCTCTAAGAGACCAGCTTATGCAAGGTACCCAGTGCAGTGTCTGGTAGCAAAAAGACAGTGAAGCTCCTCTTATCCCCAGGTTAGCAGTGGGTGGTAGGCTAGGCAACATGTTTCAGGGAGAGATCCCTTTCTCAAGCTTAGTTTGTAATGTCTCCATCATTCTTTTTAGACTATTCAGTGGGAATGGGTAAGGTGCAAGCTATCAAGCCACAAACAATCTGCTTACCACACCTGGAGGGAGTCTTCTGGACTGGATCTGAACCACAGTTAAATGACTACGACCCTTTTTTCATGTTAGCACATTTTATTTTTATGTTACTTTTTTTGATTGATTAAATCCATAACTGCACTATTGGTGCACTCTCTGTAATTTTGTTTTAGATGCATTGGAGGGATACTCCAGGCCATATTTTTTACTATATAAAAATGACCCCTTTTTGGAAAGTAAACAACCCAAGGAGATATCATTTTTTGCCACAATGTTTTGGAAATAAACACACTGGTATTGAGGAGTTTATGGATTGATGGAGTTTTGGATTAATGTTCAGATGTGCAGGGTTAGAGAAGTGAGGGTTTAATATACAGGTCATATAGAGACAGAATGGAAATTAGATATACAGCGTGGGAGGGGGAAGTGAAAGGGTTAAAAAATTATCCCATGGTCAAACTCTCTCCTGCCTTGAAACTACTGTTTGTTGTGCTCTGGAACTAATGAATGATCAGCCATTAAGTCCTTCTTCCTCCTTGTGAAAGGAAGGGTGTGACTTTTAAATGTAAACAGCAATACTGTTTACATTTGTGACTGCTGTGATTGGTCTACACCAGGGCTAGGCAACCTGCGGCCCACCAGCTGTTGTGGAACTACATTTCCCATGAGGCATTGCAAAGCTGGCAGTTACAATTACTCTCAAAGGCATGATGGGGGGGGGGCGCAGGTTGCCTATCCCTGGTCTACACAGTGATCATATGGTAAAGAGTTACATAGATTACTCTGTACACAGCATTTGTGAACCAAGCCATTCGATGATGGCTCAGTTAACAAGCTCACAGGCCGGACTATTTCTAGAGTGACATTTATAAATAGCACTACAGATGCTTACCTTTTTTCTAGAAAACAATGATAGGGAGGTGGTTTGGAATTTTTTTTTTTTTTTTTTTTGAGGGAGGGGGATCTTTTGTAATGTTTATTGCCTGGAGATTATGCTAATAACAGCATTTCTTTTACAGGCTGACGACACTAAACCACTCCAATATTAGCAGCAGTGTTTTCAGCCTACCGTGTGTTGGCCATTGGGTTGCCTATAAGGTCTATCAAATTGGTAGCCCAACTGAAGGGGCTTGTATGGCAGGATGAAGATGCTGTTGCTAATTGCAAGGCAGTGTTTTATTGTTGTCAGCCTGAACCAAAAAACGCTGTTACTGACAGGATCTTCAGGTAGGAAACTTTGTAATAGATTCTGAAAAAAAAATGGTTTGAGAAAACTATACAGTATCTCACAAAAGTGAGTACACCCCTCACATTTTTGTAAATATTTTATTCTATCTTTTCATGTGACAACACTGAAGAAGTAACACTTTGCTACAATGTAACGTAGTGAGTGTACAGCTTGTATAACAGTGTAAATTTGCTGTCTCCTCAAAATAACTCAACACACAGCCATTAATGTCTAAACCGCTGGCAACAAAAGTGAGTACTCCCCTAAGTGAAAATGTCCAAATTGGGCCCAACGTGTCAATATTTTGTGTGGCCACCATTATTTTCTAGCACTGCCTTAACCACTTCAAGACTAAGCCTATTTTTTGAATTCTGTGCTTACGAGTTAAAAACAGATTTTTTTGCTATAAAATTACTTAGAACCCTGAAACATTATATATTTTTTTCTAACACTCTAGAGCAGGGATAAGCAATTAGCGGACCTCCAGATGTTGCAAAACTACAAGTCCCATCATGCCTCTGCCTCTGGGTGTCATGCTTGTGGCTGTCAGAGTCTTGCTATGCCTCATGGGACATGTAGTTCTGCAACATCTGGAGGTCCGCTAATTGCATACCCCTGCTCTAGAGAATAAAATGGCGGTCATTGCAAAACTTTATGTCACACCGTATTTGCGCAGCGGTCTTCCAAGCGTGCTTTTTTTTTTAATAAATTCATTTTTTTAGTTAAAAAATAAGAAAATAGTAAAGTTAGGCCAATTTTTTTCAATATTGTGAAAGATAATGTTACGGTGAGTAAAATGATACCCAACATGTCATGCTTCAAAATTGCGTCCGCTCGTTGAATGGCGACAAACTTTGCAACTTAAAAATCTCCATTGGCGACGTTTAAAAAATTCTACAGGTTAGCAGCTTTGCGTTACAGAGGAGGTCTAGTGCTAAAATGATTGCTCTCGCTCTAACTATCACGGCGATACCTCACATGTGTTGTTTGAACACCGTTTTCATATGTGGGCGGGACTAACGTATGCATTCGCTTCTGCGTGCGAGCTCGGCAGAACGGAGCGCTTTAAAATTTTTTTTTTTTAATTATTTATTTTGCCTTTTACTTTTTATTTTTACACTGTTCTTTTTTTAAAAAAATGTATCACTTTTATTCCTATTACAAGAAATGTAAACATTCCTTGTAATAGAAAAAAGCATGACAGGTCCTCTTAAATATGAGATCTGGGGTCAAAAAGTCCTCAGATCTCATATTTACAGTAAAATGCAAAAAAAAAAATTTGAAAAAAATGACAGCCCAAAAAAAAAAAATGGGCCCTTTAAGACCGTTGGGCGGACGTGACTTCTGACGTCATTTCTGCCCCGCCGTGTTATGGAGCCGAATGAGCGGCTTCAGCCGCTCACTCGGCTCACAGACATTGGGGGAGATGGATCAGATCATCTCTGCCGCTGCCGGTGGGTCCGGTAAGCGGCGGAGATGACCGGAAAGCGGCGAGAGGGGGGGGGCACCTCTCCCGCTGCTGATAAAAGTGATCTGCTAAGACCACTTTTATCATGTGCAGAATCGTCTGCAGAAAAAAACGGTATCTGAATGGTGCCTGATATCACCACTCAAAACCAAGGACGTCATATGACGTCCAGCGGTACGGAAGTGGTTAAACCTCTTGGGCATGGAGTTCACCAGAGTTTCACAGGTTGCCTCTGGAGTCCTCTTCCAATCCTCCATGATGACATCACAGAGATGGTGAATGTTAGAAACCTTGCGCTCCTCCACCTTCCATTTGAGGATGCCCCACAGATGCTCGATAGGGTTTAGGTCTGGAGACATGCCAGTCCATCACCTTTACCCTCAACTTCTTTAGCAAGGCAGTGGGCATCTTGGAGATGTGTTTGGGTTCAGAAGGGATCATGCTTTGTTTCAGTATGTCACAATTTATGTTGGCATTCATGGTTCCCTCACTGAACTGTAGCTCCCCAGTGCCGACAGCATTCATGCAGCCCCAGACCATGACACTTCCACCACCATGCTTGACTGTAGGCAAGACACACTTGTCTTTGTACTCCTCACCTGGTTGCCGCCACACACGCTTCACACCATCTGAACCAAATAAGTAAATCTTGGTCTCATCAGACCACAGGACATGGTTTCAGTAATCCATGTCCTTAGTTTGCTTGTCTTCAGCAAACTGTTTGCAGGCTTTCTTGTGCATCATCTTTAGAAGAGGCTTCCTTCTGGGATGACAACCATGCAGACCAATTTGATGCAGTGTGCGGCGTATGGTCTGAGCACTGACAGGCTGACCCCCCACCCCTTCAACCTCTGCAGCAATGCTGGCAGCACTCATACGTCTATTTCCCAAAGACAACCTCTGGATATGATGCTGAGCACGTGCACTCAGCTTCTTTGGTCAACCATGGCAAGGCCTGTTCTGGGTGGAACCTGTCCTGTTAAACCGCTGTATGGTCTTGGCCACCGTGCTGCAGCTCAGTTTCAGGGTCTTGGCAATCTTCTTATAGCCTAGGCCATCTTTATGTAGAGCAACAATTCTTTTTTTCAGATCCTCAAAGAGTTCTTTGCCTTGAGGTGTCATGTTGAATTCCCAATGACCAGTATGAGAGAGTGAGAGCAATAACACCAAATTTAACACACCTGCTCCCCATTCACACATGAGACCTTGTAACGCTAACGAGTCACATGACACCGGAGAGGGAAAATGGCTAATTGGGCCCAATTTGCACATTTTCACTTAGGGGTGTACTCACTTTTGTTGCCAGCGGTTAAGACATTAATGGCTGTGTGTTGAGTTATTTTGAGGGAATAGCAAATTTACACCGTTATACAAGCTGTACACTCACTACTTTACATTGTAGCAAAGTGTCATTTCTTCCGTGTTGTCACATGAAAAGTTATAATAAAATAGTTACAAAAATGTGAGGGGTGTACTCACTTTTGTGAGATGCTGTATAAACTGTTACATGATGACAAATATACTTGTAGCACTATCCCGTAGGACAGGGATATGCAATTAGCGGACCTCCAGCTGTTGCAAAACTACAAGTCCCATCATGCCTCTGTCTCTGGGTGTCATGCTTGTCAGGGTCTTGATATGACTCATGGGACTTGTAGTTCTGCAACAGCTGGAGGTCCGCTAATTGCATATCCCTGCCGTAGGAGTTGCTGAAATCAGTGTTCCCCACTGCTGCACAGCCAGCCACACAGCATTTCCCTCTTTCATCTACACAAAGAAACCAGTCTTTGGCTTGTTTTTGTAGTTTTATTAGGGGATGATAACTTGGATGGGGTAAGGAATTGTGGGATGCCTAGTGTGACAACAATACTTCAAGGACACCTCCTCACTATTTACAGGCTCCTCTTCTTCCTTCCTCCTGCACAAACGTTGTTCCTCTTTGTACAGCTTTTGCTGGTCCACTCCTGGGGGAACTAACAGTCTATTGTCAGTTCAGCAACAGCCCATTACAGGCAGGAACTCTCAGTCCCTTAGCAAAATAGCACATAAGGAATTAACAGCACAACACATCACCTTCTGCTTTCCTGTGGCCACTGATCACAGTTTCACTGCTTGTAGAAGTTGCTAGCCCACCTGGCTGCCAATAGCCGCACCTGACTGCTTTCCTCTTTCCAATCCTCCTGACTGACTTGTACATTGAGATTCCCCATGGCAAGGTTTGATGAAGACTTGGCACACGTCTGTCTTCAAGAGATCATTACTACAGCTGACAGTCTCTCCCCATGTCTGTCCCTGCACCTTGCTGACCTACTTAAAGTGTTACTAAAGCCACAACAGTAAAATCTGTCTGTATGTGCAGCATAGCATGCTTGTTATACTCACTGTGGAACTTAAGGGATTAATCCTCTGCAATGTGTAAAAATGGTCTTTGATCCTGTATGGATAGTTCCTCCCCTCCTGCAGGGTCCCTCTTGGCAAGGCCAGATAATACGCAGTTAGGGTAGTAAAGCTGCACATGCTCAGTTTAGTCTCTATTGCTGCAGAGAACATTTCCTTGTTCTCAGAGCTAGCCAGATCACATGATATTGACATCACACATGTGGGCGTGTATACAGGATATAGTGGAAATCTCCTCCTACCTGAACACACAGCATTGGACAGACCGTGCTGTTGATCACGTGACCGTGTTATACAGATCAGCTTAAAAGGTATATAGTGGCAATATTTTAATGTAAAAAGAAGATTTTTAAGCTGTGGTACTGTGGGCACTGTGGGGGGGGGGGCAGATTAACTATTTTCATATTACTGGGTTTAGTAACACTTTAATGTCTCTCCTTGCTCTCTCCACTGCCTCTCCGGCATTAATCACTCCAACTGCCCCCTGTGATGGGATCCCTCTAGGCCAGACTCCCCAGCTCCAGCCAAAGGTAAACCCCCCCTCTTAGTCCCACCAACAGCCTCTCCTCAGCACTGCTTTTTCATCTTCCACCCGACTCTCCTTCCAACATACCTCATTCCTATTTATGGACTCTTCAGTCCCCTGCCAGGCCCACACTTGGGGATTGGCTAAGGCTACATAAATATGCAGAACAGCCCCTCCTCACCTCCACAGACTAGTTCCAGAATGCTTTACAACTTTTAAGATACCAGGAGGAGGCACCAGAGGGCTATCTGTTTGAGTCACGCTGGCCTGATCTCTAACCCTGACCCAGATTCAACGACTCAGGTTTAGCCCAGAACCAAACTAGTGCTACTAGTTACTCTAATAGCACACACTAGAGGGTGCTACATGCTAAGAAATAGACGTTGCGTTAAAATGCATAGTATACCTGTCATAAGGGAAATAAGGGGGGCTGCACTGCTGACCTTCTCTAACCACTTCAGCCCAGAAGGCTTTGTCCCCTTCCCGATCAGAGCACTTTTTGAGATTCGGACACTTTTGACACTTTTTTGGGACCGATGACATTTATACAACGATCAGAGCTTTAAATAGCCACTGATTACTGTATAAATGTAATTGGCAGGGAAGGAGTTAAACTCTAGGGAGCGATCAAGGGTTACCTGTGGTCCCTCGCTGTGTTCTAACTGTGTGGGGGCTGGGATGGCCGGGGCATGACAGATCTAACTGTTCCCGATTACAGGGAACAGTAGATCTGTGTTATGTCCCCTAACAGAATGGGGATCCGCCATGTTTTTTTTTTTTCCGAAATAGTAGTTTTATTGACAGCAATATACAGAAGACAGTACAGAGCCAACTTAAAGGTAAGTAAGGTATACGGTAACAATAAGTCAAAATAAATCACCAATAATGAATACAAAGAAACTAATAGGCACATTGTCTGAGTGTGCGGGAGTTGGTAGCAATAATTTCCTATTTTGTATCATACTCTTTGGTGTGTTTCATATGAGAAAGGGACCGTAGGGTGTCTCAGGCGACCGGGTCATGCTGTGGATTTCTTACTTGTGACTATTATTACCCCCGTTCTTGTAGTTAGCAGGGAGTGCCATCCTGGTGGCGTATGATGGGGGGGAGTTTGTGGCCCGATTCATATTCATGTGCGCGTGGCCTGCATGCATATTTGTTATAGGTCTGTATTGTCGTTTGAGGGAGGTGTTGCATATAGAAGGCGGGTGGGTGAGGGAAGTAGGGTTATAGCAGAGGGAAAGGAGAGTCTGAAGGGGGGGATATGGGAAGAGGGTGTGGGGGCAGAGATTAAGTTGCGTGTCAATAAAAGTTTACGGGCTGTAAGTGAGTATGGGGTTGATGGGTGTATGTGTACCATATGTGAGTACTTTTATCAATAACACTAACTCCTCACACTTACATGTCATCTTGTGTAGAGATGTGAGAAAAGGCCATAGGTAGTGTTTTTGCCAAGGATTCAGATAGGCAGTTAGGGGTTTATGCGCTGGGACTCATTCCAGCTAGGGGTAGGGCGGGTGTAATGCAAGCTTGTATTCGGTGGAGGATTGAAACGCAAGCTTGTTGCAAATCTGTCAAGGTGTCGGCAGCTTAGGTGAGTTTATGCGTGCATTCTAGTTTATGAATGCGCTTTAGTAGGGCATTAACCGCCTCTTGGTTGACGCGTTTACGGTGGGCAGCCGGGGATCCGCCATGTTTACATCGGCGGATCCCCGTTCTGCCTCTGTAACAGGCAATCGCGGGTCCCTGGCGGACGTCGAATCAGGTGAATGGTGTAGGAATTACAACAGTTTGTATATGTGCCTCCCACTTTTTAAGGGACTAAAAGTAATGGGACAGATTAACAATCATAAACCAAACTTTCACTTTTTAATACTTGGTTGCAAATCCTTTGCAGTCAATTACAGCCTGAAGTCTGGAACACATAGACATCACCAGACGCTGGGTTTCATCCCTGGTGATGCTCTGCCAGGCCTCTACTACAACTGTCTTCAGTTCCTGCTTGTTCTTCGGGCATTTTCCCTTCAGTTTTTTCTTCAGCAAGTGAAATGCATGCTCAATAGGATTCAGGTCAGGTGACTGACTTGGCCATTGCATAACATTCCACTTCTTTCCCTTAAAAAACTCGTTGGTTGCTTTCGCATTGTCCATCTGCACTGTGAAGCGCCGTCCAATGAGTTCTGAAGCATTTGGCTGAATATGAACAGATAATATCGCCCGAAACACTTCAGAATTCATCCTGCTGCTTTTGTCAGCAGTCAAATCATCAATAAATACAAGAGAACCAGTTCCATTGGCAGCCATACATGCTCACGCCATGACACTACCACCACCATCCTTCACTGATGAGGTGGTATGCTTTGGATCATGAGCAGTTCCTTTCCTTCTCCATACTCTTCTCTTCCCATCACTCTGGTACAAGTTGATCTTGGTCTCATCTGTCCATAGGATGTTGTTCCAGAACTGTGAAGGCTTTTTTAGATGTTGTTTGGCAGACTCTAATCTGGCCTTCCTGTTTTTGAGGCTCACCAATGGTTTACATCTTGTGGTGAACCCTCTGTATTCACTCTGGTGAAGTCTTCTCTTGATTGTTGACTTTGACACACATACACCTCCTGGAGAGTGTTCTTGATCTGGCCAATTGTTGTGAAGGGTGTTTTCTTCACCAGGGAAAGAATTCTTCAGTCATCCACCACAGTTGTTTTCCATGGTCTTCCGGGTCTTTTGGTGTTGCTGAGCTCACCGGTGCGTTCTTTCTTTTTAAGGATGTTCCAAACAGTTTATTTGGCCACACCTAATGTTTTTGCTATCTCTCTGATGGGTTCCTTTTGTTTTTTCAGCCTAATGATGGCTTGCTTCACTGATAGTGACAGCTCTTTGGATCTCATATTGAGAGTTGACAGCAACAGATTCCAAATGCAAATAGCACACTTGAAATGAACGCTGGACCTTTTATCTGCTCCTTGTAAATGGGATATATGATATGAGGGAATAACACACACCTGGCCATGGAACAGCTGAGCAGCCATTACTTTTGGTCCCTTTAGGCCTCATACACACGGACATTTTTTGACGCCGGCGTTTTTTGCAGCTCTCCATGTTAGTCAATGGCCCCATAAAAACATCTGCGGTTTTGAGCTGTAGGTGGCGTCGGCGTTAGTGAGCAGAAAGTAGAACCCATGGCCATCGTGTTCTGAGGCTGTAACGTTTTGACGTTTTTGGACGCCGACGCCACAAAACGGCAACAAACGCCATCTAATATTGTACCGGCGTTTTCCGGCGTTTTTTGACGCCGACGTTTTTAGGTTGAAAAATAGCAGAGGGATGATTTTTTTTAAAAAACGCCTATTGACGCCGACGCTCACTAACGCTCAAAAACGCCAATGCATAACGCCGAAAAACGTCGACTTTTTTTCCTTGACGTCGGACCCGACATTTTGTTTATTTTTTTAGATACGCCCGTGTGTATGAGGCCTAAAAAGTGGGAGGCACATATACAAACTGTTGTAATTCCCACACCGTTCACCTGATTTGGATGTAAATACCCTCAAATTAAAGTTTAGGCCTCATACACATGGACGTTTTTTGACACCGGCGTTCTCTGGCGTTTTTTGCAGCTCTCCATGTTAGTCAATGGCCCCATAAAAACGTCTGTGTTTTTGAGCTGTAGGTGGCGTCGGCATTAGTGAGCAGAAAGTAGAACCCATGGCCATCGCGTTCTGAGGCTGTAACGTTTTGACGTTTTTTGACGCCGACGCCACAAAACGCCAACAAACGCCACCTAATATTGTACCGGCGTTTTCCGGCGTTTTTTGACGCCAACGTTTTTAGGTTGAAAAATAGCAGAGGGATGATTTTTTTTTAAAAAACGCCTATTGACGCCGACGCTCACTAACGCTCAAAAACGCCAATGCATAACGCCGAAAAACGTCAACTTTTTTTCCTTGATGTCGGACCCGACGTTTTGTTTATTTTTTTAGATACGCCCGTGTTTATGAGGCCTTAAAGTCTGCAGATAAAGCACATCTTGTTTGTTTAATTTCAAATCCATTGTGGTGGTGTAAAGAGCCAAAAAGATTAGAATTGTGTCTATGTCCCAATATTTATGGACCTGACTGTAGCTTCCTGGCTGCTGTGCTGACCCTTCATCTTTTAATACTTCCAGCTATTGAGGTTGAGTTGCTAAAGGGAAATAGGCTGTTCATTTTACAAGGGAATTTTCACTTACCTTAGTGAATGGGGTGAAGTTCTGCTAAGTTCCATCCACCAATCATGTGCAAGATTTTTTTTTTTATTTTCTTTGTATGTTATTGGGTGTTTTTTGCAAAGTAAAGTTCACTAAGCTGAATTCCCTTACTAAGGAAAATACCCTTGCAACGTGAACCCCCTTTTTGCCTTTAGTAAATCAACCCAACTTTCTTATATGAAATATGCAGATGAAAACTTATGACTTTACTCTGACTTTCCTGATCTGCATACTTTTCTGTCCCAGAAAGCAGTGAGGGTTTGCATAACACCAGGTATCTGCATGTTCAGGGGCTTCTTCCACAAAAGGTTTACTTTCACTTATATTCCCCCACAATCCACCGCACGCTGCAAATTCTAAATACAACCCCACACAGCTTCATTCACAATAATTTCCTGAGCTTGTAGCAATTCTTCAAATTGCTTTTAGCTGTTTCAGGTGTCAAGTTCAGTTTAAATCAACAAAAAACGAAGCTGCGAATCTCTAAGAAATACTTTATATGTTAATCAAACATTGGATTATGCTCAGAAATGGAAGAACAAGCTTAGTGTTGAGCACTGCAGCTAAGATGTGTTAATTCCCCGGCTGAAGGAGAATGTAAATACTCTGACAGACGAACGGCAATTTGAATAAAATGATTTCTCAAATGAGTGTGATCGTCTAGGAATATATGCGCTGTTAATATTTTCTTTCCAGATTTGGTCGCTCTTTTTTTATCACTGGTCAAAATCTGTCTTGTGTTCATTTAGGAAAAATGATCAGCGTGCATGTCGGCGGTTATTATAGGATGAGTTTATTAATAATCTGTTAATTAAAAGAGTGATGAGCAATATGAAACAAAAATATGAAATGGAATTTCAGCCATGTAAAATTAGTATAGCTGGAAACATCGTAACGTGATGTCACGGAAATGTACCGGATCTTTTTTTTAAAGGGCAATGACAGCAGAACAGCAGAATATTCTGTTAAAAAGTAGGAAATATTTAGTTCCTCAAAAGATTTGTAATGTGTATACTGTTCTCATTCACCAACCCTGTTGAGCTGTATGGCTGCATAGTAAAAAGAAGGCTATTAGACTGCCTATTTGCCATGACCAACCAATACACTCATTTGTGTTTGTAGGGGCATAACAATAGGGGTTGCAGGGGTTGCAACTGCAACCGGGCCCCATGAATCCATGCAATCCATGCCCTGTATGTAGATCAGGGAGCCGGATGCAGGAATGGGGGGGCGGCGCCCCTAATGGACGGGCCGCCACTGTAGTAAGCCATACGAATCAGTTGTTCAAAGATTACTTACAGTTATAAGCCAATCCACTTCTCCACATTTCCTTTTAGAAAAGGTGCATATCCATGGGTACATGAAAAAGAAAGGCTCCACTATGTAAAGCTCAATCTTTAATCCAGAAACAATACCCAGTCCACTCACATGTAAAACATCTTGTATCAAACATTGTAAAGCTCATAACATAATCAAGCGATCCCCTTCAGTCTCACCACCTCCACGCTGGTTGATGACTATCCAGGGAAACGGCAATCGCTCTCACAATGTTAATGCAATGATTCTGGTTGCCGTCCAGTCACACCCCAACATACGTTTCGTCCCTTCCGACTTCGTCACAGGGGGAAATATTTTTCATATTTTCTTTACATATGAAATATAATTATATATATTTGATCATTACATGTTTGTATTGAACACTGAATTAATTAGGTGCTATTATTGCGCTATTGTGAATTTTGCTATATATGCATTTTGGTGTATATTTCATTTTCACTGGCTTTTAATACACTAATTCGGTTAGCACTCCTACCTTGCAGTACAGGGATCCCCAGTTTGAAATCCAGTCAGGAAACTACCTGTATAGAGTTTGCATGTTCTCCCTGTGATTGAGTGGGTTTGCTTGGTGTACCCCTGTTTCCTCCCACACCACCACTGGTCACCAGTCATCTCTATGTGCCTTGCAGGTCCGCGCGCAACGTATGACATCACGTCCGGGTCATGGGATGTAAACAGTGCCGTGAACTCTGCTGGAAAGACCAGGATCGCTGTTTTTTTCTGATCTCGGTCTTTCTAGCTTAGAGGAGAGATATGGGGTCTTATTGACCCCATATCTCTCTATAAAGAGTACTTGTAGTGCAATATTCCTATTACAAGGGATGTTTACATACCTTGTAATAGGAATAAAATTGATCAAAAAAAATTTAAAGAGAAAGTGTAAAAATAAAAAAATAAAGATAAAATAAATTTTAAAAAATTAAAACGCCCTGCGCGCACAGAAGCAAATGCATACGCAAGTCGCCCCCACATATGTAAATGGTGTTCAAATCACACATGTAAGGTATCACCGCGTGCGTTAGAGTGAGAGCAATCATTCTAGCACTAGACTTCCTCTGTGCCTCTAAACAGGTAGCCAGAAAAAATTTTTAAAGTGTCGCCTATGGAGATTTTTAAGTACCAAAATTTGGCGCCATTTCACGAGTGGGCGTCATTATAAAGTGCAACATGTTGGGTATCTATTAACTCATCTTTCACATTATACAAAAAAATTGGGCTAACTTCACTGTTCTGTTTTTTTTTAATACATGAAACTTTTTTTTTCCAAAAAAAGCGTTTGAAAAATTGCTGCGCAAATACCGTATGACATAAAAAGTTGCAATGACCGCCATTTTATTCTCTAGGATCTCTGCTAAAAATATATATACTGTTTGGGGGTTCTGAGTAATTTTCTAGCAAAAAAATTATGATTGTTACATGTAGGAGAGAAATGTCAGAATTGGCCCGGTGGTCAAGTGGAAATTGGTCAATTAAAATGAAGCTTAAGGCCTGCTAATTACACAGGCTGTACCTAAACTCAATGGAAATAAATAAAAAAAAATGCCATGAACATTGCTGATGTTGCTTGTGATGTTTTAGACTTGCTTCACAAGGTACTGTGGTAATGCATTGTAAAATGTATGCTTCACTGTGCACTGCCATGGGTCACAGTGTGTTGACAGCCCATTGAAATTAATGGGCTTCTGTAATGCAACATATAGTAATGTGCAAAATAATGGACGTCAATGTGCATGTGGTAAACTAACACAAAGATGGCATCTTCCCTCTAGGGCAGCCTTTCTCAACCTTTTCAACACAGAGGAACCCTTGAAATAATTCTACGGTCTCGGGGAACCCCTGCTAAAAATTGAAAATCTACAACTCATGATACAATAGTGTGATGTTCAATGGGTAGAATGCTCCTTACACTTGAGGTCATTGGGAAGCATTACCCTCTTACAGATAGCTAAAAAAAACAATTATGTCAGTGGGAATTTATCTGAGAGGCAGAAATTGACCATTGCTCAAGGAACCCCTAGCAACCTCTGGAGGAACCCTAGGGTTCCATGGAACCTTGGTTGAGAAACCCAGCCCTAGGGACAGCAGAAGATGAAGGCATAGTCGCATAGTCGGCGGGAGGGGGCATTTTAGGCATCAAGTCTGGCCATTCTGGCAATGCTTTGTCAGCTGATTAGAGCCCATCTGGGTCACAGCAATAATCAGTTGTTTCTTGTTTATTTAACCACTTGCCGACGGCTGATCGGCATTTGACGGCGACAAAGTGGCGCTGTAACGCGAATCTCCGTCATACGACGGCGGCCGCAAACTCGCGCCGTGTGCGCGCGCGCGCCCCTAGGCGCGGGCGCTGCAACGGCATTTGTTACAGGAGCTTTCAATCTACAGGGCCAGGCCAATGATTTTTGGCCTGGCCCTGTAGATCACCCTGCCAATGACATTATTCCCCTGCCTCTGTAAATGTAAACAGAGGCAGGGGAAGTTCACTCCTCTTCCTCCCTGAAGTCCTTTTCGACATCAGAGAGGAAGAAGAAGCATCTAGAAACGTGAGTGTTCCAACACTACACTAACACCAGGCCACATAGGCACATTTAACCCCTTGATCGCCCCCTGATCGCCCCCAGTTAACCCTTTCACTACCTGTCACCCTCCTGTCACAATATCACATAGTGCAGCGATCTGATTTTTAGCGATCGCTGTACATGTGACCTTGTGACGCTAAATCAGTATTAGGTTAGGCTAGTATTAGGCCTAGTTAGGTGAAAATACCCCCCCTGCCCCCCCCAAGCAAAGATCTACGAAGAAGAAGGAGAGACTACAGCTTTTCCTGAAGTCCCTCCTTCTCCTCACTTGAAGGGGACGGAGACAAATGTAAATGTCTCCGTCCCCTTATTACAGTAACCGTCCCACTAGATGTCCCGGTCCGGTTTTTAGTA
>BLSH010411801.1:545738-559859 GCA_018402905.1 Glandirana rugosa
CCACGGCCAAGTCGGCGATCAAGTAACTGTGAAGGAGGTCGAAAGATTGTCTTTCGGTCATACCACCATACCGGTATTTTAACCTCACAGACGTCCTCGGACTGTGAAGTGGGTACTAGGTGACTAGTGACCACGTTACGAAACGTCCAAGGACCCCCTTTTTTATTATTTACGTGTAAAAAAAAATGTTGTTTATATACACGTAAATAATACAAAATGATTTCCACTAATATTGGAAATTGGTGAAGTCGGGGCCTTCCTAAAGGTCGAAATCCTGTCCTCGGGAAAAACGTTAAACCGTGAAGCGGCGAAGTTTACCATTACTGCATTGCATGACCGCGCAATTACCATTTGAAGCGGCGAAGTGCCAAATTGCAAAAAGGGCTCCTGTCCTAAAGCTGGAAATCCTTCCGGGGCTGAAGTGGTTAAAGGTTATAATCACCTTTAGTAAAACATAATAAATGCACATATATTTGTTGTAAAAAAAAATGTGCATTTATTATTTTTTCCCCCAGGAACCTGCAAAGCATTGCACCAGTGATCAGTGGATCATGGGTGAAGTGTCAGGCTCCTGCAGACACTCCAATTTTATGGCCATACCACCATACTGGCTTTCTGTTAGAAAGCTGGAGGAAGTGTCAATGAACTAGCGGCTGAACCGGCACCTGGTAAGTTCCCGAGCCGGCTGCTCCCGCCCCTTCCACAGGCCAGCACTGCAGTGAGCACTGGAGGGGCAGAACAGACAGCGATGACTGACAGTCAGCAGTTCTCTACTCAGCGAGCTCTGACAACCAAGTGATTGGCAGTGTTTGATCACTCGGTTCTTAGCCTTAGAGCTGGTGGGGGACAGATGCAGAATCAGAGCAATGCTGCATTCACCTAGATAAATATGATTCTAAAATAAAAAAATTCCCATACTACTCTTTTAACTGCGAGTCTATTAATGCATGTTGAAATATCTGCTTGCTACAAAAACTGCTGGATGATCCAACTGGTAATCACTTCTTTATCCCCTGGGAGACATAATAAAGAAAAAGTATATGTGGTGAGTCTTCTTTTTTAATGGAGCCTGTGCCTGCATCTGTCCATGGTGAATAAATGGGCACTTCTTTCAGTTACAGTGGAAGAGTAAGCGTTACCACCCAGCAACAGGACGTGTATTATTCACACGATTACCAGGTAAAAATATGGAATTAGAGAAAAGAGAAAACAAATGTAGTTACCTCATCTAAAGCCCGATAAGCTGCAATATGTTACATTTTGTTAAGAACCCTAAATGAGGGTTCAGGTTAAAGCCCCCCTGTCTTAACAGAAGTATTTAGGTAGCTGCCATTGTTGGCCATGTTCTGAAAAATGCTACTAGCCTGCCTTTCTTTGACTTCACAAATTCTGAGACACAGACCCAGAACATGCATGTATGCATATCTAAGTCTGATGGAATTCTCTATCTCTCTGAAGCGAAGCATTGAAGTAAAAAATCAGTATGATAGTAATCCAATCCAAGTACCATAAATCACTGCTCCAGGCTGGTCTGCTCTTCAGTTGCAGCAGGTCCACCCAGGTGCCGATCTGGCCTGTTCACAACCAAGTTATACATAATTCCTAAAGGATGATCAAATACTGGTATGCTAAAAATCTTCTTTTATCGCTAAGGTATCATAAACATAGGAGCCCCTTATGTGTTTCATGCTGAACCCAGTGCTTTTTCAGTACTCTTGCCAAGTGACCATCCCTCAAGATTTATATTTAAAGATGATTTAAGGCAGGGATATGCAATTAGCGGACCTCCAGATGGATGTTGCAGAACTACAAGTCCTATGAGGCATAGCAAGACTGACAGCCGCAGAGGTAGAGGCATGATGGGACTTGTAGTTTCGCAAGAGCTGGAGGTCCGCTAATTGCATATCCCTGATTTAAGGGATAAGGGGAATAGGCAAGATAACAGCTTTGCCCCCCCCCCCCTCCCACACCCAACCCTTCCATCCCTACAACTTATTTCTGGTTTGTTTCCAAGGTCCTTTGGACATTCATTGGGCCCTGGACCCCTGCTGGGGTTGCCTTGTGGATGATCTGGCTCTGCCTGTGACAGGGGGACAATACGTGGGCACGGTTGGGAATAGTTTTTGTCAAAAAAGGGATGATCAGCACATCCTGGGTAAATAATCCAAATTTTTATTCCATCATAAGACTGCGTTCCTATTGACGACATATTTCTTTGTCACATCTCAAGAAGATGTTTTTCAAGTTGAAATGCGTCATTCATAGGAACACAGTCTTTTGACAATGGTAAGATGAAAAAAGACTGTGATTATATTTATTTGTAGTTCACTGATCATCTTTTAAAAAAAAATAGCTTTGTATGTGCATCCTGATCTTGAACCCAGCTTAGGTTCCTGGAGAGAGTGTATGTAGGATGAGCTGGCTATCCTTTGTTATCTAACTGTGTGCTGTCACCCTATTACAGGAAGTGCCTAACAGGAACCCTCATGGGTCACCAGGCAGGTAATATTTTAATGAAAACTGCAATGTAAGCCCCTGTTAAACCCTTATTATTTATCATAATGCATCCAGGCTCATATATGTATTTCATCCTGAAGTTCAGCTTTTACATGTATTTTTATACAAGGAGTTAAGAGTATATACTTGAATGGAACTTCTTTTTTTTTCTTAAAGCAGAGTTTAATGTTCATTTAAGGGGCCAATCAATTCATGTGCTGACAAGGAGAATGGTCACGGTAAGGGAAAGCACAGTGACAGAGCAATGAGCCTATCACTTTGCTTCTCCTCCCTCACTGTCCACTCACATGACACGAGTTTCATGACAGAAGTGGATTGAATAAGGCTGTCCGCCAGTAAACTCAGATGATCTCTAGTGTTGGAAGTAGTTCTGTGGGGGACTGCTCCAGACTGAAGGTGAGTATCACAGAATAAGCTGCTATTTTACTGCTATCTTTAAATTAACTATACTTTGTATTCTATTTTTCACTGGAGCTCTGCTTTAGGCTGTAGAATTTGGATGAGAAGGTAATTAACTGTTAGGGACAACCTGAGTGATAGTTAAGACCAGGGTTCAGGGAATGGTGGGGTGAGCATTTTTTTTTCTTACCAATTCATTAGGTGTTAGTGGGAAGAATGCCCCTTGCATTGGTAGTCAGTGGGAAGAATGATACCTACATTGGTGATCAGTGGGAGGAATGCCCCTTACACTGGTAGTCAGTGGGAAGAATGATCCTTACATTGGTGGTCAGTGGGAAGAATTCCCCTTACTCTAGTGGTCAGTGGAAGAATACTCCTTACATTAGTGGTCAGCAGGAAGAATGCCCATAAAATTGGTTTTCAGTGGGAAGAATGCCCCTTACATTGATGGTCAGTGGTAAGAATGACTCTTACAGTGGTGGCCAATGGGAAGCATACCCCTACATTGGTGGTCGCTGGGAAGAATGCCTTCATATTGGTGGTCAATGGGAAGAATGTCCCTTACATTGGTGGTCAATGGGAAGAATGTCCCCCTTACAATAATGTTCAGAATTCCACCAATTCAGACGGCTAAAAATATAGTAGAGGTGGCCCCAGAACTGGGCACGCACCATCAGATATAAGGTCAATCAACCACAGCTCAAAGAACCTCTAGCAACCACTGGAACCCTAGTTGAGAATGACTGTTTTAAAGTATAATGTAACTGTATACTGTTTCCTATACTGCCTGCACTGGTGCAACAGTGCTCAGAAAATTGAGGGGCCCAATGTGAGAGGGCATTATGAAGGATACATGCCCAGAGTATAATATTTTTTACACAAAAAAAGCCTCCCCCCAATTAAATAGCAAAAATGTTGGTAAGACCTGTAAAATGTTGGCAAGGTTATTCAGCGTTTTTGAGCCATAAGATTTATGGGAGTATAGTTTTGCTAAAAAAAGCTATAAAGCGCTAAACCAAAAAACCCTGAAAACGACTCACTTTACTATTGCTCACTCTACAGCTACTGCTTTCCACCACTAATGTTACTGGCTTTTTTATAATGTCCATTGTGCATGAGGCCTAAAAGTGAAAGATGCAGAACAAGGGTCATTTTAACAGCAGTGTTCAGTGAATGTTTCATGTCAATGTACAGGATCTTCACTTCAGTGCAGACAATGGTCACCTTGCATTACAGCGGTGCAAACTCATCTTCTCAAATATCAGAATTAATTACCATCTCACAAATCTAATTTAGATGTGACACACCAGAACCGAATGATACCTGCCTGATTGATTCTTATTCCTAATTACATTCGTGTTCAGTGATCCTGTGAATGATATCTGGATGTCTCTTGAGTTTTTAACTTAGCTAATATACAGTGCCATCCAAGAGGCTCCTTCCTTGAAGCAAATGCTTCAGATGCAGCACTCTAAGAGCCATCAGCAAGATCTTCTTTTGTCTATCAACAGGTCTTCCTTGATAAAAGAGGATGTGTAAACAGGCAGGAGTTTAGCTATCTTCTGCTAACAGTGTATGCTAAAAGCACCAATGATAAAGTAGAACTATAGGCAAAACTTTTTTTTTTTCATTTTGGATAGAGCAAGGGAGAGGTATAAACCCCGTAAGATTTTTTTCCGCCATTTGTGTTCCATTGTGGAGACTTCCCTTCACTTCCTGTCCCATAGCCAAACAAGAAGTGAGAGGAAATTCCTGCAAATTAAGGGAATTCCTTGGGGACCCCCAGGCCACCAGAACTAGTGTCCCCATTGCAAGATTTCCCCTCTATTACTTTTCTGAGGACAACCCAAAATGTGGGTTTTTCTATTACTTTCACTTTCAATGATATTGGTAAACAGGTCAAATAGGGAGGGTGAATCTCCTTAACGGGGACACAGACAGCAATAAAAACTGACAGGGGTGCTAATCCCTCTCCACTCTATCCAAAAGTTAAAAAAAGGTTTTGCCTTTAGTTATACTTTAACCAGTTCCCGACCGCGCGCCGTGTTTTCAAGGCGGCAGTCGGGATGCTGAGCGCGAATCGCCGTAAAAAGACGGCAATCTGCAATCAGCCACTAGGGGGCGCGCGCGCACACCCGCCGCACTCCTGAGGAGTGTGCTCGCGGCTCGGGCGGACCCGATGTCTGCCGGCGAGCCATGATGAGCGGCCACAGGGAAAGAATGGGGAACCGCCGATGTAAACACGGCGGTTCCCCGCTCTGTTAGTAGGGGCATGGGTGAACTACTGATCCCTGTCACTGGGATCAGTTACATCTCTCATGCCCATGTTAGCCCAACCCCCCCACAGTAAGAACACACCCAGGGAACACAGTTAACCCCTAGCTCTCACCCCCAGGTTAACCCCTTCACTGCCAATGACATTTATACAGTAATCAGTGGACATTTAAATTTCTGATCGCTGAATAAATGTCATTGGTCCCAAAAAAGTGTCAAAAATGTCCGACATGTCTGCTGAAATATCGCATTACCGCAAAAAATCGCAGATCGCCGCCATTACTAGGAAAAAAAATAAATAAATAAAAACCCCAGAAATTAATTCTCACCATCCGTAAACACGGCCACTTTTGCGCAAACCAATCAATAAATGCAGATTGTGATTTTTTTTATCACAAATATGAGGAATTATATAAATCGGCCAAAAACGGTGAAAAAAATGTTTTTTTATAGTTTTTTTTTGGATTAGAATTTTAGCAAAAAGTAAGAAATTTGGTCTTTTTTGCAAAATGGTCGCTTTTCTTTTGTTTATAGCGGCAATCAGAAATGACGCAGAGGCGATAAAATACCACCAAAAGAAAGCTCTATTTGTGGGAAAAAAAGGACGCAAATTTTGTTTGGGTGCAGCGTTGCAAGACCGCGCAATTGTCAGTTAAAGCGACGCAGCGCCGAATCGCAAAAAGTGCTCTGGTCCTAAAGCTGGAAAACCTTCCGGTTGGTAAGTGGTTAAAGCAGAACCAATTTAACTCTACCAAAACAGTTACATTAAAGGCATGCCATGAATGATAACTGCCATGGTTGCTTGTGCGCTCGACCAAACTGTCAAGCCATCAAATGATCGCCACGCCAACTGCAGATCAAACAAAGGGTAAGATGGCAGCTTCCTTGGCTGTAAAGGATAGGAGGGTTAAGTTCCATTTTAAAGTGGCTGTTCAGTCACATACCCCCATTACGTGTATCCTTTCTGTTTTATGAAGATCTAAAGTACTGTGTGTGTGTTTTTTCTTTAAATTATATTCCTAAATACCTTTTCCCACATTGCCACTCATGTGATCCCCCTCCACTATCCTTCCCCGATCTAAGGAGAGCAGCGGGGCAAGCTAAGATTTGCCTCTGACGTCAGCCGGCCAGCAGAGGGAGGTCACGTGACTGCAGAGCGGCGCTGTGAAAGAAGGTATTTAGCATTATAATTTTTTTTAAAAACACACACACAGTACTTAAGATCTTTATAAAACAGAAAGGATAAAGTAATTGGGGTATATTTTGCAGAGGAAATAGAGGCAGGAGAAGAGGGGAGGGGCAGGGAGCAGATCGGCTCCCACACACAGACTGAGCTGACAGGCAGAGAGGGAGGGGGAGAGGGAGAGACTGCGGGCTGATTAAGGCACGTATCATGGATCAGCAGCCATGATTACTGTATTCAGTTCACATGGGGGGGGGGGGGGCACAGGAACAGGTAGGTTTAACCAGGAATTTTAGAACATAGAAAGGGACAAATTACACTGCAACAGCACAATGCTATTATTCGTGCTTTACAAGAACAGGAGCTTTTTTTTCCTAAGTTTAGTCTGTTCAACCATCTCAGGCTGTGGTAAGATTAACCATTATACACACACTGCTGCAGGGTATTTCCAAGGTCATACAGACACATCTGTAGACAGTCTGGGTTGACTCATATGCTGCAAGAATATAACTTTTTCTTTTGGTTAAAACAGCATGCCTGTCTCTCAAATTATATCAGCCTGATATTTCCCATAGTGCGAGGGGCATGAGCATGCCAGCCTCCTAATATGTTAATAGCAGCCTATACAGCCTTCCGTATTGGTCATGGATTTCCAGAAGATTGCCAGAAAATGGGCCTGTTTTAAAATATGAGCCTGAAGCTTTTCAGAACTACTGGAGCTCTAAAAGTAGTTACCTGAATTTGGGAAGGGGGTGTAATAATGTGCAACCATGCCGGTGGGAAAGTTAGTAACTACCCCTGTTCTTGGATAAACTAGTACCTGTGGACCCCCTACCTGTGCATTTAAATGCAAGCGACGTATTAAAATATAACTCTACCAATTTAAAATGACTGTTGCTATTTTGAAACCTTCAGGGCCCAATCATACTACAGCGAGCGTTAATGTGTGTTATGGAATGTGTTATACAGGCAGTCCTTTTATTATCACACAGCAGATGAAAAAAATGTGTGTAGCCATGTTCTCCCTTGCGAGTGGCTAGTAGTTGTGGTTCACCTGCCCACTGCCCTCAATCACACTATGTCCACACATCCGGAGTCACAGAACAGAACTTTGTTTTGTTATTTTATTTGAGGGAATGAAACTTGGATGGGGAAAGGGGTTAACTGTGGGATGCCCAAAGAATTAGATGACGGGACCTTCTATATACATCTGCAGTATATACACTACAACTTCCTCCAGCTCAATCACTTGCTGACTGTTCCTCTCCTCACTTCACTCCAGCACAGTTCTTAGCTTGCTGGCCTGAAAGACAATTTATCAGGCGGCCATGACACTTCTTCCTCCACCCCAACTAGCACATGGTGAGGCCTGCACTTTTGCCAGCAGGACCTCCCAGCCACCCATTATGGGTAAGGGCTTCCTTTTGTGAAGCCACGGCCCTCCATTGTGTAGCTAAGTACGTTGCTTCTAGTGGGGTATTGACGGACTACAACTGCCAGCCCATCCTCTTCCAGGCCACTCCGGCCTGCATTTCTATGCAGTGACACTCCTTTCCCTGGCTGGCTCCTCCTCTACAGACTGTCCACCATCCTTCCCCAACCTGCTTCGACCTTCTCATCCAGCTCCCAGGGTCTGTCACTCACCGACAACCGGTGGATCCTTTAAAGAGTATCTTTTCCAGAGCTTTCCTAGCTCAAAAAAGGAGGAGTATCCGAGGGGTGTTCCTTCCTGCAATCCGCAGCCCTCCCTGAGCACCTCCCCAGCCCGGATCAAAACAACCAGGCGTGCACTCACTGTCAGGCCTGATTAGATTTTACCTCTCCTATCAAAAATCTACAAAAATAGAGCACCTACCACGATGGGGGCGCTACATGTGCATGATCCTTATACACAATGCAGCACACTACAATGCATGGGATGTGCGTTCTGGTATATTGCAGTGTGTCATGAGTTGTATTCCACTACATTCACAATGGTGCTTGAATGCATCATATGGTACATCACCATGTATTGTAGCAATGCATGTTAACTCGTGCATTTCTATGATGCGATCCAAGAGTGTGAATGGGCCCTAAAATAAATGCCTCCCTACATATGACCTGTCCTTCTGTCTGCATTGCCAAACTCTACTGGGATGAAGAGAGAAGCTCGTTCAAAGGTCTTCATCATCCAGAACACTCCTGGGTGTGTCAGATAGCTGGACTCTGCTGTGCATTGTGGTTCCATCCATCTGCATAGGGGCAGGCAGAGGAAACCACCAAGTGCAATGGGAGACTCCAGTATCTGATATTCCTGTTAGTGTACATTGCAGAGGATCACCAAGCACGCTTCTCATTTGAATGTATCCGAGTTTCTCGGCAGGTCAGCAGGAGTGCTAACAATGAATTGCAAAACAGAGTAAGGGCTCGGCAGCTCATGACCTTGTTGCTACAGGGATGTCTGCAATGTATTTTGCAAATGCAAGCAGTTTAAAGCAGTATTAAACTCAAAAGTAAACATTTATTATATTGCAGGTTACCAATTCTTAGATATGGTGGTTGCATTCTTTTTCTTTTTTAGGCTTTCTTTCTTCAATTTTTATCTGGTGATCCAGACAGTAAGTCTGTTTTTTTTCCTGAAACACGCTCATGCAAATGTACCAGTTACAGGGATTAGACAAACCATTTAACACTGGCTGGGGTGCCTACAATGATCAGTTTTTAATTATGTATGTAAAACCTTTATCCCAAAAGAAAAAACATGTTTGCTGTAACTGCTTATAAAGTATTATCTGGATATTTGCTTCATTTTGTTTGTGTATCTAAATCTGCAAGTACAGCTAACACTCCCCTTCCCCTAGACCAGTGGTTCTCAACTCCGGTCCTCAGGACCCACCAACAGGCCAGATTTTAAGTATTACCTTGGAGAGATGCAGACTAGAATACTGCAATCACTGAGCAGCAAATGATATCACCTGTGATGTATTTCAGTTATCCTACAAACCTGGCCTGTTAGTGAGTCCCGAGGACAGGAGTTGAGAACCACTGCCCTAGACTGACAATGCTGCTGTCCAACGGTGCCACTGTGCTCATACATCCAGAGTGGAGGCACTCTAAGGCTCGGTTCACACCTATGTGTTCTTTTATTGTTTTTTACAGAAATGTGCTACCTAGGTAGCAAGGATAACTTGCAAAAAAATTGTGGCAGTGGTGAGTTGTAAGTCTGTTAACTTTCTGCACATTTTCACTGGCGAATTGTATACTTGCAGAGCACTTAAAGCACGAGTTCTAGTTGAGACTTTTCCAATTTGTAGCAAATTTGCATGGCAAGTCACCAGCAAGAGCAAAGTTACAGTGGTAAGTCTACAGCAAGAGCTCTGCAAGTCTACGGCATGAAAATTCAGCCACAGTGACCCCGTGTGGTGGGGTGACTATTGCACAACATAAATGCACCAGAACTTGCAGCAGACTCGCAGAATGTTTGCAAAGAAAGTTGATCTGGAGTCATGCAATGTGGACTGACTGCATTTGTGTAACAAACTTGTGAAGCCTGGCAAGCAGTGGCGGCCCGCTTATTAGGGACGTAGGGGTGCCCCCCCATCTACATGCTACACGCATGGATTTCAATAGGGTTTTTGTTTTTTAAATATGATTAGAGCCCAAGGTTCTAATTGGCTTTAAAAAAGGGTCAGCTCGTGGTGCAGAGGACTGTGCCCCAAGCCCACCCACTAGTGTGATGTGTGTGGCGGTGGTTGGAGTAGAAAGGAGGAGTAGAGGAGTGGAGGAGGAGGTTGGGGGAGCTGGCGGCAGCCAATGAGGGTTCAATCTTTGGTGGTGACATGTGCAGAGGCAGAGTTGCTGTGCAGTCTGAGCTTGGAGAAGAAAGATGGTGATTCCTGTCTTTGGAGCATGCTGCAGCCTGCCTCTCTCCACCTGGCTGCTTTCCTACTGCTTTGTCCATCTCCTGTGCATGGACTTCACGGTGGCCGAAAAGGAGGGGAAGCCACGATCGTGAATGGAGTAAGTGCGGACCCGGCTGCGGGTCCCCAAAAAAAATGGAGCACCAGCCAAGATTGTTGGCAACTCTAGCAATAACTTAGCAAGTCATTTTCAAACTTGCAGCACAATTGCTTGTTATCTTGTTACAGTCCTATGGGACACATTCACATCTATGCTCTTTTCAGCCGCTGCATTTTTGTTAAGGGTCAGGGACTTTTTTAAATTAAAACAGTGCATTTGTGGTCCAAAAGACTTCAAAGGAGAAGCTGCAGAAAAGCATGTGGTGCATTTTGCCACAATTTGTGTTTTTTAATCTGCCCAACAACAAATTGGCCAAAAAAAGCATAAAAAGTGCAAAACACATTAAAAAATGTTTGAAAAACGCATCAAAAATGTGTGTGTAAAAATGCAAAATGCACTGCAGAACGGATCAAAAACAGACTGCATAGGCCTCATAGAAACGCTGACGTTTTTGAGCTGTAGAGGGCGTTGGCGTTCTTAAGCTGTAAATCGAACGCAGAACCCGCGCGTTTTGAGGCTGTAGCATTGTGGAATTTTTGATGCTGAGCCGGCAAAACGCTCACTAATGCGCATTAACGCCGTAGCGACGTTAACCGCCGTTTTTTGCGCCGGCATTTTCAGGTTAAAAAATAGCAGAGGAATGTTTTTTTAAACAAAACGCCTATTGATGCCGACGCTCACTAATGCGCATTAACACCAATGCAAAACGCAGACGAAATTGCGTTTTTGACGACGATTTATGCCTGACGTCGGTCCCGACGTTTTGCTATTACGCCCGTGTGTATGAGGCCTTACTGTCTGATCAGAGGCTGGGGAAAGGTTCAGGACGACCTGGACTGAGAAGAAGAGTTAAATGAAACTGGCCATCAGAAGACATCTAGTGGCAAAAAAATGTACTGTGTGGGGAATTTCTGCATTGAAAGTGAATATTGCAGCAAAAGCTGGTTTTATTTTAATGGGTTCTGATTCAAGTAAGTCCTATAAATGTGGGTTGAATGCATTTTAACAGTTTTCAATTTAGGTTTTTTTTTTTTTATTTACAGCTTGACTGCCAAGGAGGTATTACACATCTACGGCTATAGTCTTTCTAAGGTTAACCTCTTGCCACCAGCCCTATAGCCGAAAGACAGCTACAGCACGGGCCTAAATTGCCAGGAGGGCGTCTATGTACATCCTGTGCATGTAATGCCTGCGTGTGCTTCCTGCAGGGCGCGCGGGGCTCGCTCTGTGGTCAGCGAGCCCTTACCACATGATCACCTGTCAGCCAATGACAGCTGATCACGGGATGTAAACAGAGCTGGTAATTGCCTTTTTTTCCCTCGCGCTTACAGCGTGAGGAGAAAAAAAAAAGATGATTACCTTCTGAAGTATACGGGACATCAGACCCGCCGCTCCAGACCCACTGCTGCTAAGCAGGGCCCACCAGTGCCACCTACCTGTGCATAGCAGCACTGCTAAGCAGTGCCTACCAGTGCCACCTAACAGTGACCATCAGTGCTGCCAATCAGTGCCACCTATCAGTGCTGTCTATTAGTGTCACCAACCAGTGCCTATCAGTGCCCATCAGTACCACCTATCAGTGCCCTTAACTATCGCCTATCAGTGCTCATCAGTGCCACCTATCAGTGCCCATCAGTGCCACCTATCAGTGCAGTCTCATCAGTACAGCATCATCAGTGCCCACCAGTGCCTCCTCATCAGTGCCCATCAGTGCCACCTATCAGAGCCCATCAGTGCTGCCTTATCAGTTCCTATCAGTGTTGCCTATCAGTGCCCCTCAGTGCAGCCTCATCAGCGCACATCAATGAAGGAGAAAAATTACCTGTTTGCTAAATTTTATATCAAACTATGAAAACTGTTTTTTTTTTTTTCAAAATGTTGTCTTTTTTGTTTGTTTAGCAAAAAATAAAACCCCCAGTAGTAATTAAATACCACCAAAAGAAAGATCTATTTGTGTGAAAAAAAATGATCAAACTATCACTTGGGTACAGTGCTGCATGACCACGCAATTGTCATTCAAAATGTGACAGCCCGGAAAGCTGAAAATTTGCCTGGGCAGGAAGGGGGTATAAGTGCCCAGTAACAAGTGGTTAATACAGCCAGGCTCTTATTATATTTTAATCTACTGCATCTCTGTTAAAGGTACAAGTGATCTGGGTGGCTGCCAAATAGGGGCAGCTCTGCCCCCTGCCTACCTCACCTCCAGTGCTGAATCTCAAGTCCCTGCAATTCTAGTTTGCTCTGCTAGTGGTAGTTTAGGATAGCAGGTGGGTAGATTGGTGAACACAAAATCTTCATCATGTTCACCAATTTCCTTTTGGCTGTAAATGAACCTGTTACTGTAAACATTTTCCTATTTTCTATGCTTTCTAAAAGTCTCTATAAATCCTTGAACAGATGTTTGTTTATGTGGACTGGACTGGAGTACACATGGTTCATTTTCTGAAAAATCTCCAATTAATGAAATCTATTTACATACAATTTTTTTTTTTTTTTTAATTTATGACAAATGCATTCCCAGTTCCTAAAAAAAAAGAATTTAAATTCCCATAGTGGGAAAAAGTAATTTGGTAATTAAGATTTGCCAAAGTTTTTGCTACTGAACATTTTTTTTTTTTTTTTTATAAATCCCACAAAATTCCTTTTTGCATGTGAACCTCTATTGTACAAATGACAGCTCAACTCTGCCATCTAGTGGCCAGCAATGACACTGAATAAATGACTAATTAATTCTGCATGTACGACCGCCATAATCATTTAGTACCAAATATCAAACGGCACAAATTGGTTTGTCAAGACTTGACATTTCCAAGTGTTCGCAAGCGATGTTAAAAGCCAAAAGTTATTTTTTTCTTCCCTCTTCCCTTTGTGATATTCATACGTTTTGAATTTTACATGCAGTTGGAAATTCAGTGTTATAAAAATATTCTCTGCCTCAACACGATAAGAGGATTTATAAAGTCTTACTATGGTAAATCATAAATATGATTTTAGCATAACCTTACAGCAAAGCATTGTCCTGAGCAAAACTGTTTTCAGTGTTTATGGCGATATTTATGTGTCTAATTTATTTTACTACTCAACTGGATTTAATGTAGGTGAAGTTTGGCATTAGGGGTTTCTTTGAACATAATTCTTCATGCATTGCGCCACGGAAAAATAAACACAAACCAGTTTTATGATTTGCAGCATATGCACCCGAAGGTTGAATTTAAAGTACAACTAGAGGCACAACGTCTTTTTTTTTTCATTTTGGATTGCATAAGGAAGGGTTACAACCCCTGTTGGTTTTTTATACCATCTGTATCCCATTGGGGAGATTTCCTTTCACTTCCTGTAACATAACCAAAACAGGAAGTGAGAGGAAATCCCTCCAAAGTGAGGAAATGCCTTCATGTCACCAGAACTAGTGTACCCATTAGAAGATTTCCCCTCTATTTCTGTTCTGGTGACAACCCAGGATTTTGGATTTTATTGCACTTCCACTCTCATTGATAACATTGAACAAAACAAATAGAGAGTATGACTCTCCCTGATGGGGCACAGACTGCAATAAAAACCCAACAGGTGTCCCTCTTTTTGTCTTTAAAGTGATTGTAAACCCTCACCTTGAAAAAAAAAACATTTATGTGTATATATATAATTTCTGTGTATATATATATCTATATAAATCTATATATATACACACAAAAATTATATATATACAGTATATACATGTATATATATATTAAAAACACACATATATATAT
>BLSH010411801.1:569552-584371 GCA_018402905.1 Glandirana rugosa
GAAAAAATCTACTAAGATCCAATATCTACGGGAGCAGACACCCTTAGGAAATCCCGCCCCCCTCCATTAGTACGCGTACCACGGGTTGAGAAACACTGCCCTAGAACACAGGGATATTTTTTTAGGGAGAGGAAGGGGAAGAGGCAGGAGAGTGAAAGAGAGCCGTCCCTGGAGAGGTCAACCCCCGATCCCGTACCATTAACCCTCAGAGCAGGAGTGGTAGAACCCGCCTATGTGGAAAGAACGTCAAGCCCCTCACAAAATACAGAGAAGAACAGAAGTCGAGGCTATAGAGCTGGAAGGAGAATCAAGCAAAAAAAAGGAGAAGGGAGACCGATTAGAGGGCATCTATAACCTAGAATCATCTAAAAAAGAAATTAATATTTTCAATTTGGGATTGAAAAGTGCTGCTAAAAGAATCATTAGTACATTTAGGCCTCATACACATGGACGTTTTTTGATGCCGGCGTTTTCTGGTGTTTTTTGCAGCTCTCCATGTTAGTCAATGGCCCCATAAAATAGCCGACGTTTTTGAGCTGTAGATGGCTTCAGCGTTAGTGAGCTGAAACTAGAACCCACGACCAGCGCGTTCTGAGGCTGTAAAGTATTGGCGTTTTTTGACGCCGCAAAACGCTCACTAACGCCAACTAACACCATACCGGCGTTAACCGGCGTTTTTTGACGATGACGTTTTTAGGTTGAAAAATAGCAGAGAGATGGTTTTTTTTAAAAAACGCCTATTGACGCCGATACTAACTAACGCTCACTAACGCCGATGCATAGCGCTGAAAAACGCCGATTTTTTTTCCTTGACACCGGGCCCGATGTTTTGCTTATTTTTTAAGAAACGTCCGTGTGTATGAGGCCTAAAGTTTACATTGATGTGCATAAGTACATAGTACCCAGAAAAAACTCCAACCTTAAATACATTGAAGAAGGCATTAAATCCTTAGAAAGCAGAAAGGATTTAATCATTATGTCTAGAAAAGTGTTTACCACTCCCAGTTGTCTAGTATGCTGGCAGATACAGAAACGTATATGGAATTAAAAATGACCCTACTTTAGCCTATAGGAGAGATTTAAATAATTTGATAGAATATGCATATCAGTCACGGGTATTAAATACAAAAGAAAAAAGATATTTAGTGCCTAGTTTCAGTAAAATTCCCACAATATATACATTGCCAAAAGTACATAAAGATCCACTCAAGCCTCCTGGTAGGCCCATTGTAAATAGCATTATCGGTCTCCTCCCGTGTTGGGGAATATTTAGACAAATTCCTCCAGAAAAGTGTTTTATCCACTAAAGCCTATTTAAAGAATACCAAAGATTTTCTGCAAATGGTGGGAGATTTAGTCATCACTGACCATGGTAACATATATTTGGTTACAGCTGATGTTTGGTCGCTGTATACTATAATACAGCACAAAGATGCCCTGCTAACCCTTAATTGGGCATTCATTAGAGGGATGACCTACCACACATGCAGAAAAAGTTTTTGGGGTCAATTTTGGAATTCTGCTTGACCCACAATTATTTCTGGTACACAGGCAAGTTCTACACTCAAAAGAAGTGTGTGGTCATGGGCGCCAAATTTGCACGTAGCCTGGCCAATCTCTTCATGAGTGAATGGGAGGATTGACGTATATATGGAAAATGGAGGAAGGAGTTATTATTTTACAAAAGGTATATAGACACCTGTTTTTTATCTGGAGTGGCACTGAAGCATCTCTAGTGGAGTTTATCTAGGAACTGAACTTCAATAATAATAATAGCAGGTCAATTACTTGGATGTAACAGTGATGCTGGCAGAGAAAAAGTTGAGTACCAAAGTGTATTTTAAATCAACAGACAGGAACAGTTACTTATCTAACCATAGTGGGCACCATCCCACTTAGCTCAGGAACATCCCAAAAGGACAGTTCATGAGTAGTGTTGAGCAAACCTGGACTGTAACGTTTGGGTCCGTACCGAACTTTGGGGTGTCTGGGACCCGGACCCGAACACGGACATTTCAAAAAACGTTCGGGTTCGGATTCTTGGTTCTGGTAGTTGATCATGCATGTTGAATAGCTGCAGGGCAGCCAATCAACAAGCATTTCACTGGTTTGCCCTTAGAAGCCATCACAGCCATGCCTACTAATGGCATGGCTGTATTTGGCCAGTGCACCATGTGACCCAGTCTCTATATAAGCTGGAGTCACTTGATGCTGCAGTCACATGCGCTCTGAGACTCTGACTAGTATAGGGAGAGGAAGCTGCCAGCGTTTTTGTGAGGGACAGATTGCAGACATTTTAACATCTGATCCTGCATCCTGAGATTACTACTACTGTTGGGACGTGATGACGCTTGATTGTAAGCAAAACGCGTTTACGTCATTTCCGGCTGTCCACATCCTCTGACGTCACGCCCGCCATCGGTGGAACGCACGCCAATCCAACGCCGCACACAGCACAATCGAGGATATTTTCACAAGAGCGAGAGAGCATTAGATCCTCTTGTAAGTGATTTTATATATTACGCAGAATAAAAGAAGTGGCGGTATTTCACTATGGAGGCTATTTCTCTTCCTTTTTTCCAAATGGCATTTATTCATGATTGATTGGAGCCTATGGTCTGCAGTCGCATTTGGAGGAGGTCCCGTGCCGTTAGAGACCACGATACGCATATAGCCAACACCAGGATTAAGCATTGATTGATCCCCAAACTGCAAAGCTGGGGGTCCATTCATTCTGGTGAGTGGGGTCACAAAAGGGGACTGGCACTGAGCAGCACGGATCACCCACAATACCTTTTTTTGCACCTTTTGAGCACGGAGCACTTTATTGATGGACTATAATTCATGAACTTTGGTGTTTGATCACAATATTTAGTCACATTTATATATTATATTGATTTAATTGCACTTTATTATATCCAGAATTTTTCCACGTTTACTCAGTATATTTTCATGGACCATTTGATCGTGGACTATGGTTATATGAGAATTTGATTTATCATTGCACATAGTACATATATTGTTTTATGGTTTTGTCTATATATGACTTAATTTAAGGGTTGCGCAGCAATTTTGTTTGTAACTATTTGTTAAAGGTATCCTTTAGCTACCTGTCCAGCAGCAGCCCCCGGACATCCATCTATCCCTGGAACCTGTATGAGTTGAAGGGATTGGTGGGTGCCAATTGGTCCCAAGATCATAGCGCGGATTAATTTAATTTAGCACATGTTTGAGATTTCACATACTGCTGCTTTGAGTGACAGATTGCAGATCAAACCCTGCATAACACAATAATCGCTACGATCGTACACAAGGATCAGATTGTGGGAGTAATTTGAGATTTCACATACTGCTGCTTTGAGTGACAGATTGCAGATCAAACCCTGCATAACACAACGATCGTTACGATCGTACACAACGATCAGATTGTGGGAGTAATTTGAGATTTCCCATACTGCTGCTTTGAGTGACAGATTGCAGATCAAACCCTGCATTACACAACGATCTGACCACACTAGGTAGAGGCTACTGCTTAGAGGGACAGATTATTGTTCAAAAATCATCTCCTAGTTCTAAAGGGAGAGGTTCTAGCTGTTGCTGTATGTGACACATTATTGTTCAAAAATCATCTCCTAGTTCTAAAGGGAGAGCTTCCAGCTGTTGCTTAGAGGGACAGATTATTGTTCAAAAATCATCTCCTAGTTCTAAAGGGAGAGCTTCCAGCTGTTGCTTAGAGGGACAGCTTATTGTTCAAAAATCATTGCCTACTCCTACAGGGCCAGGTTCCAGCTGTTGCTTAGAGGGACAGATTATTGTTCATCTCATCTCCTAGTTCTAAAGGGAGAGCTTCCAGCTGTTGGTGTGAGCGGTGCATTTCTTGCACCAAAATAAAAAGTCAGTTTACGTTGGTGTTTTCAATAAAAAAAAAAAGGTATTAATTGGTATTAATAAATACTTACATAGGGCTACATAGTACATTTGCGGGCACAATGAGGAGAGCAAATAAGGGACGTGGTCATGGTGCTGCCGGTGATGCTGGTGCTGCTGGTGTTGGTGAACCTCCTGTTGGAAGGAGAGGACGTGGTCGAGGTGTGCCAGCTACACGCACAGGGGAAACACCTTCCTCAGGTAGCCAACAGAACCTTAACTGGTATATGGTAGGCCTGAATGCCCCTCAACGATTGGTGAGGCCAGAAGAAGTACAGGCGATAGTAGATTGGGTGGCTGACAATGCCTCCAGTTCCTTCACATTGTCTCCCTCCCGGTCCCTTGATGAAAGCTCAGAGTTGGCACCTGAACCCCATGGCCATCTGTCTTTCACCTCAGCCCCTTGTAAATTAGGTAAGCAGTCTGAGCCCCAAGTCCTGCAAGAGATTCTTATGTTTTTTGTTGACTCTCCTGGTGTGCTTTCCGTGGGCCATCCACATAGCACTGCCCCAGAAGTGGAAGACATTGAGTGCACCGATGCCCAACCACTTCTGTTGCAGGATGAGGACATGGAAACACCAGTGCAGCATGTCTCTGATGATGACGAAACACAGGTGCCAAATGCTGCAGCTTGCCTCAGTGTGCAGACTGACAAGGAGGGCAGTGGTGAAGGGTGGGTGGAAGATGATGTGGGGGATGATGAGGTCCTAGACCCCACATGAAATGAGGGTCATGCAAGTGACGTGTGCAGTTTGGAGGAAGAGGTGGTGGTCGCACATAGGCACCAGCACAGCAAAAGAGGAAGCAGGTTGCAAAAGCGGAGAGAGCGTCCCCTAGACAGTATGCCTGCTACTACCCACTGCACCCAGGGACCTAGCACACCAAAGGCAGCTCAAAGGCGTTCCCCCGCGTGGCAGTTCTTCAGACAACGTGCTGACGACAAGACACGAGTGTTTTGCAAGCTGTGCAATGATAGCCTGACCCGGGGCATAAATGTTCTAAACCTGACCACAACCTGCATGATCAGGCATCTAAATTCAAGGCACAAGCTGCATTGGAATAATTACCTCAAAATCCAAGAAAGATCTCGGCCTCCTCCTGCTTCCTCTTCTGCTGCTGCCTCTGCCTCTTCCTCCACCTCTACAGTGGCAGTGTCACCTGCCAGCCAGCAAACAGACGATATGACAGCAACGCCACCATGTCCGCCACCGTCCCCAAGCATTTCCACATGGTCCCATGGAAGCTTACAGCTGTCCATCTCCCAAACACTGGAGAGAAAGAGGAAGTACCCCCCTACCCACCCACGATCCCTGGCCCTGAATGCCAGCATTTCTAAATTCCTGGCCTTTGAAATGCTGTCATTCCGTTTGGTGGACACGGACAGTTTCAAAAACCTAATGGCGGTGGCTGTCCCACAGTACGTGGTTCCAAGCCGCCACTACTTTTCCAGGCGAGCCATCCCTTCCCTGCACAAACAAGTTGGGGACAAGATCAAGTGTGCACTGTGCAACGCCATCTGTGGCATGGTCCACATAACCACTGATACATGGACCAGTAAGCACGGACAGGGACGCTATATCTCGCTAACTGCACACTGGGCAAATCTGGTGGCGAGTGGGCCTGAGCCGGCTAGCCATTTGGCGCATGTCCTTCCACCACCGAGGATTGCAGGGCATTTCTCTTTGCCTCCTGTTGCCTCCTCCTCCTACTGCGCTTCCTCCTCCTCGACCACCTACTCATCCGCTCAGCGTAACACCTTCACCACCAACATCAGCACATCCAGGGGGAAACGACAGCAGGCTGTTTTAAAACTGATATGTTTGGGGGATAAACCCCACACTGCGCAGGAGCTGTGGACGGGCATTGAACAACAGACCAATGAGTGGTTGTTGCCACTGAGTCTCAAGCCTGGCCTGGTGGTGTGCGACAATGGCCGAAATCTCATAGCAGCTCTGGGTCGAGCCGGTTTGACGCATATCCCTTGCCTGGCGCATGTGCTGAATTTGGTGGTACAGAATTTTCTAAAAAACTACCGGGATATGTCAGAGCTGCTGCATAAAGTGCGGGCTGTCTGTGCGCACTTTCGGCGTTCTCATCCTGCTGCTGCTCGCCTGTCTGCGCTGCAGCGGAACTTGAGCCTTCCCACTCACCGCCTCATATGCGATGTGCCCACAAGTAGGAACTCCACCTTGCACATGCTGGAGAGACTGTGCGAGCAGCAGCAGGCAATAGTGGAGTTTCAGTGGGCCTCCATGCAAGACCTGTGTAGCGTATTGCAGTGTTTTGAGTACTCCACCAACATGGCCAGTGCCGATGACGCTGTTCTCATCGTTACTATCCCACTTCTATGTCTCCTTGAAAAAACACTTCGGGCCATGATGGAAGAGGATGTGACACAGGAGGAAGAGGAGGAGGAAGAGGGGTCATTTCCACTGTTATCAGGCCAGTCATTCACAAGTGGCTCGGAGGGTGGCTTCCTGCACCAGCATAGGCCAGGTCAAAAATATTCAAGCCAGGGCACAGTTCTGGAGGACGAGGAGGACGAGGAAGAGGAGGAGGAGGAGGAATCGCAGCAGGGAGGCACCCAATGCAGCTCGTGGGCATCACTGGAGCGTGGCTGGGGGGATACAGAGGACACAGATGATATACCTCCCACAGAGGACAGCTTGTCTTTGCCTCTGGGCAGCCTGGCACACATGGCCGACTACATGCTGCAGTGCCTGCGCAACGACAGCCGAGTTGCCCACATTGTAACTTGTTCTGATTGCTGGGTGGCCACCCTGATGGATCCCCGTTACAAGGACAATGTGCCGTCCTTAATTCCCTCACTGGAGCGTGAGAGGGAGATGTGCGACTACAAGTGCACACTGGTAGAGGCGCTGCTGAGGGCATTCCCAAATGACACCTGGGGCTCAGTGGAAGCACAAGGCGAAGGCAGAGGAGGAGCAGGAAGAGGCCACCAACGCAGCTGTGCCACCGCCAGCACCTCAGAAGGCAAGGTTAGCATGGTCGAAAAGTGGCAAAGCTTTGTCAGCAGCCCGCCACAACAAACAGCACCACCAGCCGATAGACAATGTCTTAGCAGGAGGCAGCATTTCAGCAACATAATGCAAGAGTATGTGTGCACACGCCTTTATGTACTGACTGATGGGTCTGCCCCATTCAACTTCTGGGTCTCCAAATTGGCCACATGGCCTGAGCTTGCCCTTTATGCCTTGGAGGTGCTGGCCTGCCCTGCAGCCAGTGTATTGTCTGAACGTGTGTTTAGCACGGCAGGGGGCGTTATCACAGACAAGCGCAGCCGCCTGTCCACAGCCAACGTGGACAAGCTAACCTTTATTAAAATGAACCAGGCATGGATCCCACAAGACTTGTCTGTACCTTGTGCAGAATAAACATTTAGGCCGGACTCACACAGCCATTCGTATACTTGTTTTTTAGAATAGGCCTCAATATTTTGGGGGCTACTCCAATAATAAACAAATAAATGGCCTAGTCAACCTCTAGGCTCCTACTCCACACCCACCCCCCTTCCCATTTTTTTTATTTGATTTTAATTTATTTTCCCTATCCCCATTTTTTTGTAGGGCCCTTGCCCTACTCTTACCCCCATTTTACTTCCTTTTGCAGCCCTCTAGCACTTGCCAGGACTTTGTTACAGCCATTTTTGTGCCTAAAAATTTGGGTCCCCATTGACTTCAATGGGGTTCGGGGTCCGGGATAAAGTTCGGGCAACGTTCGGTGCCGAACCTGGACCTTTTCCCAAAGTTCGGTCGGACCCGCCGAACCCGAACATCCAGGTGTTCGCTCAACTCTATTCATGAGGATTAGAAGGAACTGTTCTAGAGATGCTGATTACTTATAACAAGCACAGATAATTAAAAAAACTTTTTTGTAGAAAAAGGCTATGACTCGATATTATTGGATGAGGTGATTCAAGAGCTGAATCTAGTTCCAATTGTTTGGCGGTTAAAGAGAGATCAAATGATTCTAAACACGAATGGTTTTTTTTAATGATTACCATGCCCATTCTAAGGAGGTTGAGGCTATTTTTAAGAAATACTGGCAAATACTGGGTATGGACAAAGTGCTGAAAGAAGTACTACCAGATAATCCAATGTTTGTATATAAAAAGGCCCCTTCTTTTGCAGATAAAATAGTTAAGAAAATACTGTACCTACCAATGAAACCTCAGCTATTTTGGGACCGCGTGGGTTTTTAAGCATGTCGTAAATGTAGGCAGGCCTGTACTGGCCATCGGGACTACCGGGAGTTTCCCGGTGGGCCGACGGCTCAGTGGGCCGGTGCAGTGTCACTGTGACATCCTACAGCCTGTCATAGTAACGGCTGCGCAGCCATTACTATGAGCACCGCTGTACACTGGGCTGATCAGCTGAGCGGAGGAGCCGCCGCAGCCCAGAGGAGTGCCACAGAGGAAAAACTGTTCTGTCCCTCTCCTCCCCCCCCCCTGCTCGAGCCGCCGCTGTGAGTAGAGGAGAGGGCTGTTTCCTGCCCATCCCCCCTCCTCCTTCGGTCAGTAGCAGGGGGAGTGGCTGTGTCTCTGTGTGGAGAGAGCAGCTGCGGGCTCTTCATCCCCCCTCCCTCTGCTCCCCATGCTGCTGTGCTCTGGAGAGGGGAACGGCGCCCTCTCCTTACCATTGGGCAGGAAAATAAAAAAGGAACACAAAGGAGGATCATGGGACATGTAGTCCTGAGGCCCATCGCAATCCTAGGAACTGCAACCCCCAGCATAGCCATCTTTAGGGAAGGGAGAGAAAGCAAGGCTATGGGAGGTAAGTGACATGCTGCATCTGGATGTGGGGACCCTGATGTAAGGGGGGCTCTGTGGGGACCCTGATGTAAGGGGGGCTCTGTGGGGACCCTGATGTAAGGGGGCTCTCTGGGGACCCTAATGTAAAGGGGCTCTCTGGGGACCCTGATGTAAGGGGGCTCTCTGGGGACCCTGATGTAAGGGGGCTCTCTGGGGACCCTGATGTTAGGGGGCTCTCTGGGGACCCTGATGTAAAGGGGCTCTCTGGGGACCCTGATGTAAGGGGGCTTATCCATTTAAGGACCGAGCCTCTTTTTGAGATTCGGTGTTAAAATCTGTTTTTTTTTCCTATAAAATGACATAGAACCCTCAAACATTGTATATTTTTTTCGAACCCCCTAGAGAATAAAATGGAGCTTGTTGCAACACTTTATGTTGCACCGTATTTGCGCAGCAGTCTTCAAAGCACGATTTTTTTGGGGGGGGGGGAAATCACTTTTTTGAATTAAAAAAGAACACAACAGTAAAGTTAGCCCAATTCTTTTCCATATCATGAAAGATAAATGTTACGCCGAGTAAATTGATACCCAACGCGTCACGCTTCAAAATTGCGCCCGGGAGTGGAATGGCGACAAACTTTGGCACTTAAAAATCTCCATCGGCGACGTTTAAAAATTTCTACAGGTTAGCAGTTTTGCGTTACAGAGGAGATCAGGCTCTCTGGGGACCCTGATGTAAGGGGGCTCTCTGGGGACCCTAATGTAAAGGGGCTCTCTGGGGACCCTGATGTAAGGGGGCTCTCTGGGGACCCTGATGTAAGGGGGCTCTCTGGGGACCCTGATGTAAGGGAGCTCTCTGGGGACCCTGATGTAAGGGGGCTCTCTGGGGACCCTGATGTTAGGGGGCTCTCTGGGGACCCTGATGTAAGAAGGGGGCTCTCTAGGGACCCTAATGTAAAGGGGCTCTCTGGGGACCCTGATGTAAAGGGGCTCTCTGGGGACCCTGATGTAAGAAGGGGGGCTCTCTAGGTACCCTAATGTAAAGGGGCTCTCTGGGGACCCTGATGAAAGGGGCTCTCTGGGGACCCTGATGTAAGGGGGGGCCCATCGCCTCACTTCATAGTGCGCAACCCGGCTCAGCCTCAGCGCCGCTGCATTGCTGAAAGGCAGCAAATGGCTTGCAGCAATGCCAGTTTTTGAAATTCCAGCCAATGAGGCTGTACCATTGTACCTGCATAGTGTTAGCCCTCCCACTTCATGCAGGGATGTGAGAAGGAGGAGAATAAGTGAAATAATAAGAGGCGAGTGAGGACATATTATGCTACTTATGATTATTTGCAAAATTGCGTATAGTTTATATACTGTTTTTGTGCGTGGTTGCAAAATTAAAGTGGGCTGGTCTGGGTGAAGTCCAGGGCCAAATTTTTGTCCCAGTCCAGCCCTGAATGTAGGGCATGTAGACAGGTCCATACGCATATAAGGGGATTAACCCAATTCACCTCAACTGCAAATTGGAAATATAAATTAAAAGATTTTATCTCATGTAACTCGACATGTGGTTTATGCTTTACAATGTCCTTGTGACCTGATATACATTGGTCGTACTAAGAGACCTTTAGGGAAAAAGGTGTCAGAACACATAAATGACATCAGAACAGGCTTTAAAGACAATAGTATATCCTTACATTTTAGGAGGAAGCACAATAGGGACCCCTCTGGGTTGAAATTTTGGGTTATTGAGAAAACTATACCATCTTGGAGGGGTACCAATAAAGTGAGAGATGTATCTAGGTGTGAGACAAAGTGGATATATTTGACTGATACTTTACAACCTAAAGGCTTGAACGTCAAGCTGGATTTGAATTGTTTTATAAGTGATTACTGAAAATAATGGGATTAGTGGGATATTGATTGTGATGATTTTAAACGAATACGTTTATTATGTAATATTATTAAATTTATATAAGTGTGCAATATAAAATGATATGAAATAATATGAGGAATTTTACGTATGATATTTTATATATGAAATGTTTTATGACAGTTTGAATTATTGGTTTTGATATTGTTATTACTAATATGCATAGTGACCTTCTATAATAGCAGTTATATGGAGTTTTATCTGCTATGACATCTATTAATGATATTTAAAACATATTGTTATTTTAAATGTTAATATCATGTATTTATAAGATAGTGTTTTTAATAATTGTTAATTATGGGTAAATATCATTGGCACTGGCAACAGAGATGAGCATGATATAATTTAACACAATAGATAAGCATGGGGGCCATACACTAGGTGATTGGGTTGGACGATCAGCAAAGATATTGACGAGGTGGTTAATACTTCTCCGATCCCAAGGCTCAATTTTTAAATAGACAGGCAGTATATACATAGCCAGAACAGTGATTTGTTGTACTGTTTGTTGTTGCATTAATACATAGGAACTCTTGTGATCCTGAAATAGATCTAATGCGCCTATATATCATGCTGCTCTGATTATGCACGGCAACAATGAGTGTTGTAGGCTAAAGGGATTTTGTGTTCTTCAACACATGAAAATTAGAGGACTGTGTTGGGTTAAAACCTTGCACAGGAGCTCTATATAAGTTGTGAGCCGCATCGGGTGGCCACATCCTCTGACGAAGTGATGACGAAACGCGTCAAGGCATGACCACACTTCACAACCAAGAGTCAGCGGTGATCTCCTCATCCCGGGCAACCCCACTCTTTTAAGCAGTTCCTAGGAGCGGTGAGAGGCAGACACACTGCAGTGATTTTCTATGCTGTTACATGCTGTATTATAATGAATGTCTTGTAAGTGTAAATCTTGAGAGAGGGTAATTGAATGGATTCAATAAAATCTTATGGTAATACACTATGCGAGCACTCTTTTCATACATGTAAGATTTAGATCTACATGGAAGCCAAACACGGAGCATGAGTGAATCCAGTTCCAGTGGATTGAGATATTTTTTGGGCGCTTTTTTCATTGTGTACTAGTGAGTTCATTACCATAGTGGAGAGGTCTCACGTGGTGACGGCTGATCGTACCAATTTTGAATTCCCTACAATCAGCTTGGACTATATAGGGATGATATATATATGGATGATTTCACTTGTATGCATGTGATTCTTCACAATGGTGTTGTGAACAGTGGCGACCTGTCCATTAGGGGGCAAGGGCGCCGCCCCCTCTCTCCAGTCACCCCCCCATGCTAATGGATAGATTCATGCATAGCACGAATCTATCCATGGCCGCCCGTGACACCCCCCATTCATGCAGCCAGCCCCTTTGAGGCGCCAGCCACATGAATTACCGCGGCAGGGGTGTTTATGAAGCATCTCATTAGAGCCTTAGGCTTTTGTACCATCTCCCCCTCCCTTTAGATTGTAAGCTTCATGAGCAGGACCCACCTATTCCTTCTGTATTGAACTGTATTGTAATTGCACTGTCCCCCTTATTTTGTAAAGCACTGTGCAAACTGTTGGCGCTATATAAATCCTGTTTAATAATCATCTGAAACTATTGGCATACTTACGTCTTCATCAAAAGCTCAGTAAGGGACTAAAAATATGCCAAACATAAAATTCTGAGTTTTTTCCTGGGCCCGGGGAGCCACAGGTCCCACATACAGCCTGCCATAGCAGTAAATAGCTGTACGCAGCTTTTGTAAATGCCAATGCTTTCATGCACTGGTGTTTACTGACGCATGCGCTTAACACGTATTTCCCAAACACTGACGTTTCTGCATTTGAGAAATATGCCATAAGTGCATTGCAGGTAGAAGCCATTGCACAGAAGCATTGCCGTTGTTAAGAGTACGACTGTATATAGCCATTCACTGGTATGGCAGAATGCATTTGGCACCTGCTGCTCTCCAGATATGGGAAACCGCCAGTTGGAGATTCCACATTAGATTATTACGAAACAGAAGCACACATTATTAAAAGAAAGGAACAAATGGTAAGCACTCCTTTTCTATATATAAATATTCAAGGCTTTTCATTTGCAGCTGAGCAGGTGGTGAAAATAAGAGGTTGAGCCATGTTTTTTTTGCCCCTTCTTAAGTTAAAAGGCAGCCAGATAGAGGTGTTTACATGCTTTGCACTACCGTGCTGCAAAACCAACTATATTGTTTTGCAGCAGCACATGTTCAAGACATCCTCAAATGAATGGGGCCACACCGCAACTGCTAGCCAAATGCTAGGCTTACAATTGTGGCACTGTATTGCCATTCACATAGCCCATTTAGCTGTAGACCCCCCCCCCCCAAAAAAGAAGGTATTTAGGTGGTGATAGTATCACCTACTGAATGCCTGGCAGCCATGCCTGCACTGCTCGGACAAGTGTTCCAACAAGGATCATTTTGAGTGACGCATGTGTAAACAAGCCCCAAGTGTTCCTATTCCTATACACCCCACCCCCTTTCTTCTATCAAAGTGAGGACATTTTGTTAATTTGGAATAGAAAAGTTGCAGCATTGGCACTCAAAGTCTGCACTGTGTAGGAGGATACCAAAAGTGATGTCACAGTAGTTCAGTTGTCCACCTTACCATTGGCCCAGACAAGAATAAGGATTAAATGTGAGTGCCACAAAATGTTGTTGCAGTCTAGCATCTATCTCAAAGCCTTTTGACATTCCTTGTAGGAGAACCCTTCTCTCTCAGAATGGCTGGAAATACCACCAGTTCTAAAGACTCATTGATGGCCACTTCTGTGAATGATGTAACGATATCCATTGCACTTGTTTGATATTTTTAAGGTCATGAATGCACACAGTGGAGACCACTCTAGCTAATATATGCTATATCTGAAGCCTGCAGCCTGTACTTAAAACTAGTTTTAACCCCTAGAAAATAGACTAAAGCATGCTATAGCTTTTATGCTATCACTGCATGTAAAGAAAGGGAGGAGGAACATAGACAACCACATCCCTCACTGTGCGGAAATGGCTTAAATTGCATCTTCTATATGTGTACTTAGAGGAACATGCCAGTGATGGAGTGCATAATAAATATAATTATTAGTTTAGATAAGAGAGAGAGATGGTTTGTGCAGAAAAGAAGAAACTTGCATTAGTAAAACATGAAGAGAAAGATAAGAGCAGTCTACAAACCGCAATAGGAAAATTAGCACTTTGCTGTTGAAGGTAGATCTAAGGCATCAGATGCATTTCTGAATCTGAACATTAACTCGTTATCTGTCATTGTGGATAGTCAGGAAAGAACCCTGGCTGAGATTACAGGATCTGTGCCTGAATTTAGAAACAATCAAAACCCTTTGTGAAACACAACTATTCTTTATTGGTCGTCATGGAAAATACTCTGTATCGCCAAAAGATTTGTGGACACGTAACCCTGTTGGACATCCCATTCCAGAATCAAGGGCATTAACATGGAGTTGGTCTATCATTGTGGCTTTTACAACATCCATTCTTTTATTAAGGCTTTTCACAAGATTTTGGAGGTATTTGTAAGATTTGGTGCTTATTCAGCCTAAAGAGCATTTGTGAGGTCAGGGACTGATGTTGGATGAGAAGATCTGGCTCACTATCAGTGTTCTAAATAATCCCACAGGCATTCAGTACAGTTGAGACAATGGCTCTGTGAAGGCAACTAAAGTACCTTCACACTGCAGATATTTTAGTTCCCCAATTACTGAAAGTACACTGTGTGCAGAATTATTAGGCAAATGAGTATTTTGACCGCATCATCCTCTTTATGCATGTTGTCTTACTCCAAGCTGTATAGGCTCGAAAGCCTACTACCAATTAAGCATATTAGGTGATGTGCATCTCAGTAATGAGAAGGGGTGTGGTTTAATGACATCAACACCCTATATCAGGTGTGCATAATTATTAGGCAACTTCCTTTCCTTTGGCAAAATGGGTCAAAAGAAGGACTTGACAGGCTCCGAAAAGTCAAAAATAGTGAGATATCTTGCAGAGGGATGCAGCACTCTTAAAATTGCCAAGCTTCTGAAGCGTGATCATCGAACAATCAAGCGTTTCATTCAAAATAGCCAACAGGGTCGCAAGAAGCGTGTGGAAAAACCAAGGCGCAAAATAACTGCCCGTGAACTGAGAAAAGTCAAGCGTACAGCTGCCAAGATGCC